>CM043120.1:54544430-54650705 GCA_023701765.1 Hylyphantes graminicola | reverse complement strand
GTGGGAGGTATAAATCTCTGTAAAACAAAATAGTTCGTGCAATGTGAAGGGGGGGGGGGGGGGGGGGTCGATAAAATGACATGTCTTGTCGATTTTTTTTCATTTTTGTCGTTTTTTGAGAGAGTTGCTCTAATGTTGAACATTCAAAAAAGTTTTCATTTCATGCCTTTTCCCATGCAATTTCTACTGTAAAGTTCCTGAAGATATGAGTATGTTTGTATGGAAAGCCGCTCTTTTCTCTCTTTTTACAGTTTTGTCTGAATGCTTAATATAAATCTAAGGATTGCTGTTAAGTTCCGTTTTCATTGCATTTTAATTGCTGTTTACATTTAAAACATGTTTTATCTCAATTAGTTGATATTGTTATATAACGACATTTTAGCATACAATTTTTAAATTATTCCACATCGTCGATTCGTCTGTACGACGTCTTAAGTGTAGTTATAGATAATAGATACAAATAACATCGTTGAAGTTTGGAACATTAATCAGTTAAATGTTTTTTTGTTCAACTTAAACTTTTAAATATGTCGTGTTATAAAGTTAGCTTCAGACACAAATTAATGTAGTCAATTAAAAAATTTGTCCACAATTAAAATTAAAAAGTGCCCGAAAATAATATATGTTTTGACCAAAAAGGCATAAAAACGGTTAACCGAAATCTTAGTTATAGTATACTTAATAAAGCAACCCCATGTAGAGGAAGTGCACGTTAAATATGCTCCAAAGTCCTGATGCCGCGTACGATGTCGCCCTAACGGTTGCGTTGACTGTCATATTGTGTTGACGGCTCGTCACCTGACTATGATTTTAAATTACGACGCCCGTCGCCAATTGCTATCGTATAGTTCTAGTGCGGCGATAATTCAAATTTGAACTAAATTTATAATAATAACTTTTATTATCACAAAAACAAAAAAATAAATGTAAACGAACGCCAAGGGAAAACATGACATTCAAAAAGCAATCTACTGTTGACCAACGTGGTGCCAACGAGACTGATATTATGAATTCCATTACCCATAAACAATTCTAATCGTTCTTAAAAAGTCTAAACATTTGGCTATTGGCGTAATAAATTTCTCTCATTTCCTTTCTTTCCGAGTCTTTTTTTTTTATGAATAAAGAGTGGCGCCATCACCGATACAGTCGAAGGGAGTATAAGAAAAAAACCATAAAAATAAAATATTGACTGATTTATTTGAAATTATTCGTTTTTTTAGTTTGCTTATTATAGTACATACAAGTAAAATCGGTGTATCACACGTTGGAGATTTTGCGCGCCTTTTCTTCTCGTATTATATTCTCAAGATTGGATGGATGTCATGTCATGTGAGCAAAATATTGGTAAGTTTAATTTCTTCTCTAAAGTATCTGACGATGAGTATGTTTGTTATTAACTTGGGGCGCGTTTTTTTAACCTTTCTATTGTTTTTACCTGAATGTTTTTAACATAAATCTAGAAATGGCTGCTCAGTCACTTCTGTTTTCATTACATTTTAATGGATGTTTTATATTTAAAGCAAGTTTTTTAATAATTGCTATTTTTACGGCATAAATACATCAATATTTAAATTATTTTACATCGGAGATTCGCCTGTCCTGTACGACGTCGAAAGTACACTTCTTTGCTTTGTTGAAGTTCGAAATATTAAATCATTTAATTGTTTTTTTTATCAGCTTGACCTTTAAATATGTCCTATTCCTACCAAATTTATTAGTTAGTTACCGGCCAAAACGTGACGTGCTTATTTAAATTGCCCGATTGTTTTGTTTTATTAAAAAGTTAACGGATCTCTTTTGCCACTTCGTGATCTGGCCAGCCAATTCCCGAAATCAAGGAAAGACTAGACAATGGCCAGCCAATTCACTGCGTCCTTAGATACTTCGGGATTTGGCTGGCCAATTCGCGAAGTGGCCGAATTCGGGCTGTGACCGTAACATTTACATAAATTTCTTCAAAAAAAAAAAAATTGTCCAATTAATTTTGTAATTGTAGTATATTTTTAACATTTAAATTTTTTAATTTTAAAAAATTTTCAATTATATCTTTACTCTTACCTCCTTTTATAATAAAATTTAATATTAGAAGCTTATCGTTGAATTTCTGTACAACAAATCCGGTGGTTTAAATTATCTAATTTGTTAAATTATAAATAAAAACATACAATAATTGATTTTTTATTTAGTACACTTAATTTTTATTTTAAAAAAATAAAACATTAATTAACTATTAAATACAAATATGAGTTTCGTACAATAAAAACTAATTGATGTACATAAATAGCAACTAGTAATACTAAATTAATACTACAAAACTGCATTAAAACAAAAGTAAATTAAATTAAAAATCAATTTTAATTCAAATAGTTTTGATTAAAAATATAAGTAATTTTAATTAAAACTAACTGAAATAACAATTAATTTTAATTATCATTAATTTTAATTACAATTAATTTTAATTATAATTATTTTTAATTACAATTAAGTTTAATTATAATAAATTTTAATTACAATTAATAATAATTTAATTACAATTAAGTTTAATTATAATAAATTTTTATTACAATTAATATTAATTTTAATTACAATTAATTTTAATTAAAAATAATCAATTAAAAATAATTTTTAAAAAATGAAACCCCCCCCAGGATTTTTTTCTAGTTGCGCCCCAGCACCCTTGCATTGCTTAAAAGCTCTTTAAATATACATAACAAGAGAAAAACATTTGCAATAAAAAAATTAAATTCAAGCATAAGAAAATGTTTTAAAAATTTGGTTTTAGATATTGTTAATGACCTTTTTTTTAATATTATAGTTGTTTTTGTTGTCTTGTTTATTTTACTTTAATAAAATACCCTCGGGTATTTTATTAGAAGAAGGTAGGTATCTTCTGAGTAAATATTTTAATTTTTCATTAAGTCCATCGATGTGCCGTTGAATGTGGTGAACGAGAGTGGTTTGGTTCGCACTAGAGCTACACAAGGGCTATTGAACGAGATTGGTACAGGGACGGTCGATGTAGCGAAGAAATTCACATTTAAGATTCCAAAGGGAAATTTGAAATGAATTCATTTTACATGTTTTTTTTTTCATTTTGACATTTTTGGCAACCTAGTTTTGTCTTTCTCCAGCTGCTTATAATACACTAAAAAAAGCCGGCGGAGCTGTGGTTAAGATGTTAGCCTTTGGAGCTGCTGGGTCCGTGTTCGAATCCCATTGAGGCATGGATGTTAAGTGTTTGTCGAGTATGTGCGGAGTACGTGCTCGTTAAATCTGTTGGGTCCGAAAGTCATGTGGGCTGTCATTGCTCAGTTACCCACGGGTACAGGTCCTAGGAGAAAATTTCCCGCCCCTTCAGGGACATGTCTAAATTGTGGAGGTGGCAACCGATGGCAGCATCTGTCATTTGTATATGTGCGTGTCTTGTGTTTATCTACTTGACGATGGTATAAGCGGGTCCTTGCGACCAAGCACACAAGCCTGAAAATATATCTACCAACCAAAATACACTAAAAAAATATGTTTTTACAATTAAGCGTTTTTCTTCAAAAGGCTTTAAATCAGGGCCGGATTTCTAAATAGGATAACTAAACTGTAGCCAGAGCGGCAAATTTTTGGGGGTGGAAATTTTTCAACCAACTAAAGTGACATTCATAATAAACATTTAAGATATTAATATTATTTTTTAAAAAGAAAACAAATAATTTACAGTAGCAATGCAGAAACCATAAACGTATAGATAGCACTAATATTTAGGAGCAAACATGCAAGACCGCTGCATGGACAAATGCACCATCTCCCCCCGGATTTGGAAGTTAATTGAAAGAAAAATGAAAAAAAAAACCAGTTAAAAAAATCGTCTATTATTTCGCTTTTGATTTAGATAGTAAAGGTAAATATATTATTCAAATATGTAGACACAAAAAAATAGTCAAGAAAACTATATCTGGGATATCTTACAATGGAAGTGGGGGACAGAAAACCATCATTCAGGCGCCAAAAAGAAAAAAAAAAGCACAAATAAATTCGTTATTCCAAATACAACCATCGACTTCATTTGTTATTCATTTTCTTTTGTTATCAACATAAAAATAGAGTGCTGGCAGATATCAGGAAACATCTTGTCAAAAAGTTTTTTTTCCCCCCCGAAAAATCCTGTAAATCTCAAGTCGCTTCCTGGTCCAGCCAATGATTGAACAACTAATTAGTTCTTACCCAAGATCTTCTTCAAAGATTATTGTTTATGTTTTTACATTCAGATTGTATTACATTAGAATTACAGTGATATTTTTGTTTTTACATTAATTTTGAAGGTATCAGTAAAAGTCCCTGTAATTATATTGTAATTAATCTTAGCAACAATTTTATAAGCTATTCACTGTTAAGTAATTGCATTGAACAGAAGTGCATATCAAATAATAGTTTTAAAGTGCAATACACATTGGAAAGCAATATGAGTGCCGTCGCTGTGGTTGTTTTACTATATCAATTACACCTTATGAGACCAGGGTAAGTGAGGTTATTATAAGTGATTAGTTTAAAAAAAAATGAAAATAACCACTTTTCCCACATTTATATTTGGTGTGATAATTTTAAACATCACATACCATCCTAGTTTGCAGCTAACTAGGTATTTTTCCCCAAAGGGAGAGAATATTGTAACAGGGGCAGCAAATCAATCGTAGCCTACAGACAGCAAAACTTTAAATCCGGCCCTGGTAAAAAAGTGGAAGGTATTATAATCGTTCAGTCCGTCCGTCACCCACTTTCACAGAACGAACCGAAGCCTCAAAGAAATGGGATACGTCATTTTGAAGCAAAAAATCTGGCTAGGCTGCATCCCACATTTTATTAAAAATTTAAATTAGAAGTTAATTTGAAATTTAAATAAGCTGAATGAAAAAATTAATCTATATTAAAACAACATGCAGATTCTATTTTTATGCAATATTTTCACAGTTGCAGTTTTGCCAAATGTATGAGAAACTTTATTTAAAATAAAGCTCTTTAAATAATATTTACTTCTGAGATCTTATTCAATTTGGATTGTTGTATTTTTTCACAATAGAGTTCTTTTGATGGTTCATTACATATGTATGAAAAAAGATGCGAGAATTCTAACTTTGCATAAAAAATATGCAAAGTTTTGCTTTTATTTTTAAAGCATAAATTTTACCAAATATTTATTTTTTGAACTGTAAATTTATTTAATAAGCGATAAATAATAACTGAATTTTCAAAAGAAAGTTAATGTAAATAGAAAATTATATTGACTTAAAGATATTTATTTTCAAAAAAAATTTCATCATTATTCAAACAAAATTTGAAAACCATAAAAACTAATTATTAAAGCTGAGAAAGAAAACTAATGAGAACAGTGAATTTGGGCGTTTAAATGCTCGAATGAGAATTAGCTAAAGGCACTATTTGGCAATTTTTTTTTCTGAGATGTAATAATATTGTTCATTGTTCACTGCAGAGAAACACAAATGCCAAGAGAATTAATGAAAAAAAGAAATGCACCAAATAGTATAATAAAATGCGATGCATGCCGAGTTAGAAAAATGTGTTGAAAAATTTAAATAAAAATTCAGATCAAGCAAAGTAAAATTGTCGAGTTTAGGATTCTTTTAAGAATTAAAACATAATTAATTTTAGACCAAATATTGAATTCTGAATGAATTATATAAAAAAAACTTAATATAACACTTTGATTTTGATAAATTTTTTTTGCTTATTTGTCAAAATATTAATGCATACAATTAAGTCGCCAAATACTATAATATTATAATATTAAGTGCACCCCCCCCCCCCCCAGTATTAACAAATACAACAGCCTGTTGAATAAGCATGATTATATTTAACATCATTTCTAAATGATAAATTTACATCATGTCAAACAAATTCAGATTACAGGCATCATGATACAATACTAATTTGCAATAAAGGGGGGGGGGGGGGGAGCAGTAGCACAAAGAATGCATTTGCACTAGGGATGCACCGTCCGAATATTCAGTTACTATTCGGTATTTGGCCATTTTAGCCGAATATTCGGTTCGGCTGAATAGCTTTACTATTCGGCTGAATAGTGAAATTTAAAAAAAATCAAATTTCCTCATGTTATCTTCTTCTAAAACATTACTTAGGAGTAATGTATTAAAGGAATGGAGTATTAAAAGGGAAAAAAAGTAACGCAAAGGATGCATTTGCAGCACATTACTACAAACTCTTTGACATAATCCATAAAAACAGTTTGCACTGCAAAATAAACTATCAAAGTTATGAGCTACAATCTAACCATTTTGCCTTTAAACACTAATATAAACCTAGCAGAAGTATGAAGACATATTAAGGGCAAATATTGTGCAATAACAATCATAGAAAAATTGTTTTAATAAGAATGAAATGATGATAAATGATTTTAAAAATTTTGCATTAGGTACTAAAACACCAGATAACATTTTTATACTATAAAAAAATATGGTAAACATTAATTTAATATAATTCTTGATAGAAAAAAATATGCTTACTATACAGTTTAAGTACAATTTTTTTTAAATGGTGAATGACCGAAACTTGTAGAAGCAGATCGTTTCTTGCCCGCCTGGCAAGTTATTAGAGATAGAACGCAGAGGGCACTTAAGGATATTGGGTGTACCTTGACCACATCACAGAAAGCGTTTCTCTCTATCTCACACTTGACCAAGTTTCTCACGTCATCTATATGTCGAGCTCTTAATTGAAAGTTATCGACATTTGGGAGTCTTCTAGCAAAGTATGTAATTCTGTTCAAAGCAGGCAAGGACTGACGGTTGAACTTGTTCACGACGGATTGGGTGCATAATTCCACATCCTTCAGAACATTCTTCTTGATGCCATGATAGAACATGAAATCGTAATCAAAGTTCTTCAAATAGGCCCCTTTTTGAACAAAAAACCCGATTTCCTCGTGGGTTATCTTCCCTCTCCTAGTACTTATATTCAGAGCAGTTTCACCTCGATTGTTCTCCATGTTTGTGTCGGCCCCAGCGTCCAAGAGTAGCTTGATTACCTTTTTATGGTACTCGTACCACCAGCAAGCGATATGCAAAGGCGTGTCACCATTGTCATCTTGAGGACTGAGATGCAGTCCCTCCTTCTCCAGAAGAATCTGGATCACGGCGGTCTGACCTTTTAAAGCAGCCCAGTGCAGGGCAGTCTTCCTTAATACACCACTCAGGTTGACATCTGCTCCGGCTCGGATGAGGAGGGCTGCGATCTCCGCCTGTCCACCTCTTGCAGCCACAATGAGAGGAGTGCTCCCATCTTGGTCTGCAGCATTGAGGTCCGCTTCTCCACTGTCCAGGATACGATGCACGATGTCCGCCCAACCAGTCTTAGAAGAGACATAGTGAAGGAGGGTGCGCCCACGGTCATCAACGCAGTTTACTTGGGCTCCCCGATGAAGGAGCAGATCCACAATATCCTTCCTGCCCCATCTAGCAGCCCACATCACAGGTGTACGACCACGATTATCTTTGAGATTGATGCTACACTTGCTGTTGATGAGCAGTCCGGCCACTTCGTACTGACCATAACGAGCTGCCCTGTGCAGAGGGGTCTGTCCATCTTCGTCGAGGCTGTCAACGGGCACTCCCGCTTCGATGAGTTGCCTCACCTTTTCCACGTCGCCATTCCGGGCAGCATCGTGCATGGCGAACTCATTCATATTAAGGTGCCGTTCAAATTTAGATGGCCAACAGGTAATTGAAATTCGACGCGAGGAGGAATCAGGACTAGAAAGAATCGGGAAAAATTAAATAATAATATTGCCTAAAATTACAGTTATATAATTAACGATCTAATAGAAAAAAAATGGCAAGAAAAATCAAGAAACAACACAACACAAGGGTATTTTACATATGGCCGTGTATAGAGGTACGTACCACGTACCTTTACAAAAGGTACGCAAGTCGATCATGTGACACAAACATCCGCACGTCCATCGAGTTGAGTTGTACTAGAATTAGTTATAATTTTATATTTAATTAAATTTGTTCGGTAGGCTACAAACAAATATTTTCCTACTTTTAAAAAATATTTTTTATCTGAAATTGTAATCCCAACCACCGAAAAAATTACAATATGTATAATAGAACTTGGTTTGAGGTAGAGAAAAATGGAGAACATTAACATTTCAGCAAGATGTAAAAAGATTGAATTTATACTTTTCGTTCGTTTTTTTTTTGTAACATCTTAGTGGAATTGTGCGTTAATGAGTAAATTAAGATGTAGCATTAAATATAGTACAAGTACTGTTATTTCTATACACAAGAGTAGGGCTATGTGGTATTTTTTTCCCGTGTGTGATGAAAGTCTCAAATACTAAATAGCTTAGCTCACTCTATAAAAACTAAGCATAGCATATAAGAACTTAAATATAATAAACTAGGTATAGTAGCAAATACAAAATGTTACTTATACAAATTCTAAGTAATACAGGTCAATCAAATGGATGTTAATCATTCAACAATTTGTTGTTAAGACGTATTCATTTTTTTTATAAATTAACTTATTGATTCGATGATATAAAAATTCTTAAAAAACGGAATAAATCGACCAACATAACTTTTTTTATCAGAATTGCCGCTTTAAAAAAAAATCCTCTGTTTTAGGAGTTAGAAAATGACGCCTCTTTGCATCATAGCACCACACGGCCAAGAGTTATAAGTGGCCTAAATTCAGACAATATACTACGAATAAAAAAATTATCACACTATAATTAAGATGTTATGCATCTCTACCAATGTAATATGCCTTGGTATTTATAATTTGGGGGAAATGCCCTAAATCCTTTTCTCAAAACATTATATCTGAGAATATTGCAATGCATTTACAAATTTAAAAAGTATTTTTTTTTCTTTTCGAAATTCTAACCCAAACCAGTCAAGTATGGGGCAAAACGCTAGCATGCTTTCTCCACAGTAGCTAATCTATGAGTAGCGCAATGCAACGACTTAAGATTTATGGTTATCGAAATAATTGAAAGATATATCATACCACAGGCGGAAATTAGGCATACTTACGACAAACCATGCGAGTTTAACTCGTATATGTACTTTACTTCATGAATCCTCTCATGATCAAAAGACTCAAGGGCAAAGTTAATTATGTTTTTTAAATGAACATAATTTGATCCTTTTTGTTTTTATTTAAAACTTTATTAGATTTTTCAAATTGCTATTGCATAGATTGCTTGGTTAAAAAAAACATACTCTATCCGAAAAATATTTCCGACATTGATTTATTTCTAGATATCGTTATTTAATTTTGCTGTCTTTTTATTGAGGAATATTTATGTATGTACGTGGAATTCGTTCTTCATAAAATCTTAGCCACTTAGAACTGTTGAAATATAGTTATTAAAATTTTTTTTATTACATTTCTTCAAATTTGATTAGGTTTCCTTCTCTTCTGGAGGATGAAAATTTAAATTTCGTTTATTCCTTATTACTAATCTAGTGTTTACTGTTTTGTATGAAGCAATAACGTTAACAAATAAAACAGAGTTGATAAAGCTGCTAAAAATGCAACTATACTTTTAAAGCAAAATATTGCATGATGTTAACAAATTATTTACTAATATTTCATAGTTATCATTTTCTTCCTATTTATACACTACTTATTTTTTATTATTATTTAGGTACCTACTTCTTAATGGCAAAATTTAACATTTTTATAATTGAAAAAAAAAATTGGTTTTTACTTAGGTTTTAAAAAAATGCAATGATTACTGTTTGGTATTGTTTATCTATACTTGCTGTATAAAATACTTTGAAGTTATTGCAATTTTAACTTCATAAATGCTTACAATAATATAATAACTTTTACGAATTTCTTAAAAGCCAAGGGGAAAAGTTTTTGTAAGATCAAGTATCAACCAAAATTCTATATTGTGTTTTGCATTATGTTCCTGATTCAGCTGTAAAACTGGTATTACTTTCTTTGAATAACAGTTGGAATTTTTTAGTCTTTATATTCTCAATGCATGATTAAAAAAATACCTTCCGAATTATAATTTCAGACAGTACTATCTTAAAGCAATTCGCAAACACCATATTTAGAAGAGAAAAATAACTTTATGTCCGATTTAACTGCTTTGATAGAAACTTTATAAGGCTTAGAATTCTTGAAAAATGGCACTTTTTGTAGGATTTACAGGGAACAAATCACTTTTAGGTATCCAAAAGTGAATTCACATTTTTAAAAAGAAAAAGATGCTTTAAATTTAAATCTTTTTTTGAAAAAAGAATCATACACTTAACAGGTTTATATAACAAAAATCTGATATAAGCATTTTCTGAGAAGAAATACAAAACTCAATTAAACAAGGCAAAATCTTGTGAATATTTTAATTTTTATTTGGTGTTAGGACATTTCAATTCTTTAATTGAAGCAGTTTTGACATCATTTATGCAAAATATCAATATAAAATGAAGAAGTTTGAATCAGAATGAGAAATTACTTCGATTTTCAATTATAACTTTTTGACAAGCAAAATTACATTTTGGGGCACGATGTATCAAAAAATTTACAGAAGTGAAAGGAAAACTGTTATAAATATTTTAATAATACTAATAAGGTTGTAATTTAAATAATTCCTATTTTAGCTTTTAAATATAAGATACATTAAAAGAGACCCGAGAAATGACAAAGCTTCTTTCTTGAGACTGTGGCTTCTATGAACTTGTAGAATTCTTTTTTCTCTTGTAAACCAAAAAACATTTGCAATTGATGCCCACAGAAGTGTTAAAGGCAATCAAATGCAAACATCATCTAGCATTAACTCAGGGATCCCAACAAGGTCAAGATGGCTCAGCAAACTTCAGTTTCAGCAATCTGCACTTTCCTGAAAAGGATGTATTTGTAGAGTTAAAAGTACAATAATCTCGAAGCAAAAACTAGCATTCATTAAAAGCACTAAGCTATAACTACGGTTGAACACTTGTAATGTCTCTAAGAAAAGGTTAATGCCTAGCATGGTTAATTACTGGAAAACCATGCTCCCAGGCGGAATAAATAAGGCAGAAAAGGTCACACACAAAATTAAAACAGAAAAGCAATTTAAATGAATTAAGATATTTAATAAATACATTAGGGAATGAGGTACAGGGGGACATTCAAAGCAAACAAAATAAAATAAGTAAGGATATTGCAGTTGACAGGAGAATCATCGGCGAGTAGACGAGTCAGGTCATGCACTAGATCACATGATTTCAAAAATGGCTGGCCGACATACTCGTATTCCCCAACTAGCCAAGAATATAAAAAACTTTCACATTTCAAAAATAAACGCTAAAACTCAGCTGCTGCTATCTAAAAAAGATAAAAGACAATATTAAAAACAAATCATACTCCTAAAGGACCAGCAGAGACCCCCGCCACTAAGACTGACAATATTTATACTATCCGATAATAATATTCATAAAATGAAATTTAATTCTTGAGGCAAGGTTAAGGATCTGTGGTTGGAATTCTACCTGCACAAGAACTGCATTACTTCATAGAACAACTAGGCAGGTCCGTCACACACTGAACTAAAAATTTGACAGGGGGCGGTAACGAATTTTCCACATTATATTGTGTTCTTATTTTTAAAGTTTCTTTGTTTCAAAATACAGTTTTGCAATTATATAATGGCCAGTCCATTAGTATACTAATAACAAAAGTTTTAAAAGAATTTTTTTTTTTAAAGTAATGCCCAAAGGATATAAATAGGGATGCACCAAATACCAAATTTGGCGGAATACAGAATATTCGGCCTACCTAAACCAATTTTATTATACATCAATTTCAAATCAACATTGTGTGTGTAAGTACACAATCGCACAATAATTTTAATACAATTTAGCAATTAAATTTTCAACTAAAGCAACACAAAAAAGTAGTGCTCATTTGTTATTATTTGCATTTTAAAAAAAATTATTTTCACTATTCCGCCAAACCGAATATTCGGCTAAAGTGGCCTAATACCGAATATTCGGTGCATCCCTAGATATAAATTAGAAATTACGGTAGAATTTCCCATATACCTATAACAATACACATTTTCAAACTGAGTAGGTTAAACAGCACCATCTGCCCAGTTATTTTTATTTTATTAAATGATTTTATTTAAATTACTTATAACAATCCTAACTCACAATTCTATTTTATTCCTTTTTTAATGGTTACTCAAAAGATTCGACAACTGCATAACTCTCATGCATGGTAATCAAAGCCATGTTGGTTTCAAATAAATGATTTCAATTATGGTATGAAATAACTCAACATGTGGAAGGTGTTAACAGATTACCTGATGAAACTCACACTCAAGCTTTGTAGTGGAGTTTCACCATCAGTATCGTCCCTACTATACATACTCTCAACAGGCATGACACTTACAGTCTGCACCTTAAAAACAAAAAGATGTTTTTAAGTATTATAACTACATTTTTATTCAGGAAGGTGCCGTTGTGTGGAAAGCTATATAAATGTTTGAGTACTTGGTGATTATGCTTCTCATGTATTCTGGAAAATTCCCATGAATATGCAATCACTAGAAAGAGTCACAGATTAAAAATAGGCAGTCTTTTTAAGTGTCCTTAACTTAAAGGTGGTCAAAAATTAGCAAGATATTTTATTAAAATATGATTACAGTACAGCACAAGAAAACAAAGCTCTAACTAAGTCTTCCGTGTATCTAAAAATTCATACGAATACGGCAGCAATTAAATTTGCAAATATTTGATTTATCATCAGATTTAATTAATATGAATTGTGGGATGTAGTAAGTAGGGACCCTTAAATGTTGTCATAGTCAATTTCAAGCATGGTCAAAATGATTTGCAAAATGAAAACGTAACCAATAAATTTTTCAACAAATAAAAGAAATCTGTTTCATAAAATATTTAATAGGAATTTTAAAAAAAAGAAACTTACTCTATTATTTGCTCCTTTTTTTTTCGTTGAGCACCTACATGTAGGTCCAATATGTTAACGTATGCATCACTAATTCAATCTAATTTTGAATTTTCAGCCTTTACCGTGCATAATTACTTTGTTAGCGTTAAGAGTTCTTGGTTTTTTTTTATATGAATATCCAGATGGTTATCTTTATCATTGTGTAAAATGTCCAGTCAGGAGTTTTCATAAAAAGTATACAGCGTACCGCATGGCGTTGGCGATTTAACTTTTATTTTGAAATTTGAAGGTACGCAAGTTGACCACGTGACCAAACATTGATCACGTGATCAACGAGCGTACCTTTTGTAAAGGTACGTGGTACGTACCTCTATACACTCCGTTTACATATATATTCCGACTTGTGTGCTTGCTCATAACACAACACAACAAAGTTATAAAGGATGAGTTCAGTTCATTTCAGTTATAAAATACTCTGGTTTGTTTATTTATTATGGGTCTCTTTTCCCCATATACCGCACTGATGCCTCAGTTTGAGATGTCTCTGGATGTCAGGAGTGGCGGCGCTTTCTATATTGCTTCATATATTTCGATTTTTATTTTTTATTTTTAGGATTTAGAATAGTGCCGCTTTCCTTTGTATAAACTTAAATGAATTAATCTATTCTGTGACGAACTTCCACCATGTAAAGCCCATTTCACACCTTGTCAAAACTACTTGCAACTCCCATAGGACACCGTGCATTAAAAAGGTGCACTCAAGTCGAGAGACTTTTTCGTGCGAGCACGAAAAAATCTCAGTTGCATGTACCCTTAACCAATCAGAACTCAGGATTTCTTTGGCTGCATTGTGGCGAACTAGACTTCGCCAACTGGTTGTTTATTTACTTTTTAAGACGCCAACTTTCCCTGCTTGCAAAAATATGCGCAATTAAAAACGGGTATTAACTGGATGGCAAAGATGAAAATAGATCTAATTAAGGAAGTTCGGAGACATAAATTTCTGTTTGATGCTCGAGTTGCTCAAGCGAAATGCAGTAAAAATGGTACATTATTGCTGTGCATATGGTTGTAAAGAAAAATTTTTTAAAGGGGGACCTTTTACATTTAATTGGTAAGATTTTTATAAACTTTCATCATTGAAATAGAAATAAATTAATAAATAAAATCAAAAAGTATATCGCTTATCAAGGTTTTTAAAATAATATTCGATGTATTATGTTATTAAATACGATTTGCTCTTATCAATTACATGTAAAAATAAAAATATATGCTTTGTTTAATAATCGGTATCAATAAAAAAAAGTCTTAATTGCGTATTTTTTTTTTTGCTTTTCATGACTTTCATTTTTCGGAATTCGCTTGGCGGTCTATTGGCCATTGGCGTTATTTTGGGAATCGAAACTAATAACAATCTTTGAAATAAGTGTGTGTTAGAATCGGTTTTTAAATTGCAGTTTTTACAATGTTTCTTTACATTTCTTGCATTTACTTTTTATGAAATTTAATTTTTGAGATAAGAATTTATGGTTTAATTATATCTTTTTATTTATTTTGATCTATTTAATTTGGTAGTTTCGATTTACAAAATCAGTATTTAAATGTTATTATTAAATTAAAAAGTTATTTAAGTAACACAATATTTATTTTTATAATTGCGTGAAAAAAATCGGACTTTTACATTATCATTTCAATATCAGACGCGTGCGTAAAGTTATACTTTTTAGAAACAGTGATACAAAATTACTTTTTATAATTGCGTGAAAAAAAAGCCGACTTTTACATTATAATTTCAATATCAGACGCGTGCACAAAGCTAGACTTTTTGAAACAGTGAAAAAAAGTACTTTTTTTCACCCAAAAGCAGTGAAAAAAAGACTTTGTCGCACTCTTTGTATAAGATGCCAACATTTCAAGTAAAATTTCGATTTGATAATACTTATAAAATCCAAAAATTTATCGATCTGCTGTATTTAAAAATATTATGCGCGCGAATTATTTTTGAATCAATGAATTTTTTTTCTCGCGATGGGAATATTTCTTAAGTCACGCCCTTCGAACTGCGAGTTCATTGGTTGCTTTCTTTGACAAAATGTTGAAACACGCTTATTGGTTTTTATAGCATCACGCACTCCGAACTGCGAGTTCATTGGTTGTATTGTTTTACATCTCTCCTGGAAGCTCCGAACTCATTTTAGTTTAATTAGCACGTGAATTATTTTTGAACCAATGAGATTTGATTTTTTTCACGCAATTATAAAAAATAGTGTATGAAACACGTGCGAAAAGTAAACTTTTTAAAACACGTGTCTTTATTTCACTCGCTCGTACCTCGCTCGTGAAATAAAATCCACTAGTTTTAAAAAGCATTACTTTTCACACTTGTTGCATAAATAACTATTTTATAATTGCGTGAAAAAAATCTGACTTTTACATTATAATTTCAATATCAGACGCGTGCAAAAAGTAACACTTTTTGAAACAGTTTTAAAAAGTACTTTTTTATAATTGCGTGAAAAAAAGCCGACTTTTACATTATAATTTCAATATCAGACGCGTGCACAAAGCTAGACTTTTTGAAACAGTGAAAAAAAGTACTTTTTTTCACCCAAAAGCAGTGAAAAAAAGACTTTGTCGCACTCTTTTTATAAGATGCCAACATTTCAAGTAAAATTTCGATTTGATAATACTCATAAAATCCAAAGATTTATCGATCTGCTGTATTTAAAAATATTATGCGCGTGAAATATTTTTGAATCAACGAATTTTTTTTCTCGCGATGGGAATATTTCTTAAGTCACGCCCTTCGAACTGCGAGTTCATTGGTTGCTTTCTTTGACAAAATGTTGAAACACGCTTATTGGTTTTTTATAGCGTCACGCGCTCCGAACTGCGAGATCATTGGTTGTTTTCCTTGACATCTCTTAGTCTATTTTAGTCTAATTAGCACGTGAATTATTTTTTAACCAATGAGATTTGATTTTTTTTCACGCAATTATAAAAAATAGTGTATGAAACACGTGCGAAAAGTAAACTTTTTAAAACACGTGTCTTTATTTCACTCGCTCGTACCTCGCTCGTGAAATAAAATCCACTTGTTTTAAAAAGCATTACTTTTCGCACTAGTTGCATAAATATCTATTTTATAATTGCGTGAAAAAAAGCCGACTTTTACATTATAATTTCAATATCAGACACGTGCACAAAGCTAGACTTTTTGAAACAGTGAAAAAAAGTACTTTTTTTCACCCAAAAGCAGTGAAAAAAAGACTTTGTCGCACTCTTTTTAAAAGATGCCAACATTTCAAGTAAAATTTCGATTTGATAATACTCAAAAAATCCAAAGATTTATCGATCTGCTGTATTTAAAAATATTATGCGCGTGAATTATTTTTAAATCAGAGAATTTTTTTTCTCGCGATGGGAATATTTCTTAAGTCACGCCCTTCGAACTGCGAGTCCATTGGTTGCTTTCTTTGACAAAATGTTGAAACACGCTTATTGGTTTTTATAGCATCACGCGCCCCGAACTGCGAGTTCATTGGTTGTTTTCTTTGACATCTCTCCTGGAAGCTCCGAACTCATTTTAGTCTAATTAGCAAGTGAATTATTTTTGAACCAATGAGATTTGATTTTTTTCACGCAATTATAAAAAATAGTGTATGAAACACGTGCGAAAAGTAAACTTTTTAAAACACGTGTCTTTATTTCACTCGCTCGTACCTCGCTCGTGAAATAAAATCCACTAGTTTTAAAAAGCATTACTTTTCACACTTGTTGCATAAATAACTATTATATATCTTATTTTCAATTATAAAATTATAATGAGAATATATCGTACATTTATTTTCAATTACAGGTACAGTTTCCTGTTTTGAATATATATTTTTAATATCGATATTTCTGATGTAAAAAATTAGATTTTTTTTTGATAATTTACATTTCCAACATCGTTATCTCCAATATCGCTACCTGTATATTTTAATTGCAATTTTTTTCAAGTCATTAATGTAAGAGGTGAACTTTGTTTTACCTGTATCTACTGTTATTTGTATATATATTTTAGTATAATATTTATAAAAGTATTTTGTTTTATTGGTTGTTCTTTTAACGGCTTTGTTTTGGTGAAATTTTTTACATTTATTGTAAATACAATAATACTCTTTGATTAAATTGAATCAGAATGCTAAGTACTAAAGTAGCTTAGTACATATTTTTTTATAAATGCAATTAATAAATTTATAAGAAAGAACTCAGACATGGGTTTGATTGATTTCTAAATTATGCTCGAAGAGTTATTGTTATTTTTTTTTCAACTGTTCGCCTTGCATGCGGAAGGTCCCAGGTTTGGATATGAGTATCGTTAAAATAACTGCCGACCTATAGGTCATTTAAATGGAATATTTTTCTTTGGAGCAATTAGTTCTTTTTTATTAATTTTGTTTCGATTAAAAAATATGAACTTATTAAACACAAAATTTAAAAATAAAATGGCACGATCAAAATTTGAAAGGGGGTACGAAAATCTTCATCAACTATTCCATTTTATTATTCTTTCATATATTCATAAAAAAATTGTTAAATTAATGCGTAAAACACCGTGCAAATTTAAATTTATTTTAAACTAAAGTGCTAATATTGTTTTTTTACTTGCACGATAGCCGAACCCATTACAAATAATCATAGTTCCCTAAATTATATTTGTTAGTTTTCTTAACTCACATGTTTCTAAGGACCTATTTTTATATAAATGTAGAAGAAAAAAGGAAAACAACTGTCACAACACAAGTGTTTAAAAAAAACGCCACAGACGTAAAAGAACTATGATTTTTACCAAGAGCGCCAAAAAGGGAGAAATTTTAACAGAGCGGCAATCCTATCTTTCGGTTGACTTTGGATCAGCGCCAAAATTCCCAGTCCTAAAGCACGTGACTCGGTCGAACGGTTTTAATGGTAGGATCAAGCTGTGAATGGGAGATTTCTACTGACACGCTCTCTACTTATTTCTAACTCTATGATGCAAACAATGCCCATAGTTTGATTAAAGTTTGCTTTCAAAAAGATGAAACTTGCCAAATTTTGAGATAAATAATTTTTTGTGGAAACTCGAAAAACCAGGTTACCACAAGTTGCAGTTGCAAGTAGCTGTGCAGGTGTGAAATGGGCTTAACAAATCCGTGTCTCATGATTTAGTGATTGATCGGTCATGATTAGTGGTTGTTTGTAGTTGTCGATTGTTACTTTATAACTTTTATCAGTAAAAATTATCGTTTAATTATTTTTTTTCTTATAGCAATGAATTTTTTGTCAATAATACAAAAACCAAAACATTTTTTTTTGCCACAGAACTTTACATATTAATATACATAAAAATGCATAAACACGATGCCTTTAATTTTGGGATTTGTTATAAAAAGCTCTAAAACGGCATTGGAAAGGAATTATTTTAATAATTGTTTGTCGAATTAGCAGTCTTAATTAATAGTGAATGCAAATACCTTCGAGTTTATTTTCCTCTGAATTTATCAGTGCCTATTATAAGATGTAATAGAATTTTAATTGAAGTTATCAAATATTTAAGCTTAAGATTTGAGACTGACTTTAAAATAAAAAATTTTATTAGTCTATAAATTACCTATTTATCCCCAATAATGCATACTGGTGGTCCAAAAGTCAAGACAAACTTAAAAATTGATTGACTAAAAGAAAAACAAATAAAGAAAAAGATGCGGTTTGCACTAAACGGATTGAAAAGAAGCCGGGTTTTGTGTGGTTACGAAAAATAAGTATAAAAAAACAACCCGTGACTTAGTAACCCATCACTATACAAAACCGACCTTAAGTTTGCAGCAGAGGAATGTACTATACCAAAACCGACCTTAAGTTTGCAGCAGAGAAATGTACTACGCGGAGGAATTTGCGTAAACAGCGCGTCTGGCGCCGCAGCTTCGCCTGCTCCGATTGGTTGAAAACTTTACCCTGATATTCGTGCGCCCTGTTACGTCAAAATCGAAGGAAAAGAATAATTAAAATAACTTTCTAACTGAAGCTAAACTAATAAAAATAATAAATTTATATCTTGAAATAACAAATGAATTGGTTTATTATTGAATGTTAAATACCGTTTTGCATTCGATTCTCGCCCTCAAAAATGTGAACTATTTACCCTCTTTCTCGTAGAACATCTGTATACTGCAAACTTAAGGTCGGGAGAAGTATAGGCGGATGAATTTGCGTAAACAACGCGGCTGGCGCCGAAGCTTCGCCTGCTCCGATTTTGGTTGATAATTTGACCCTGATATTCGTGCGACCTGTTACGTCAAAATCGAAGGGAAATTTTTTAAAAATAACACTCTAACTGAAGCTAAACTAAAATAATAAATTTATGTCTTGAAATATTAAATAAATTTGTTTATTGAATGTGAAATACCTTTTTGTATTCGATTCTCGCACTCAAAAATGAGAACAATTTACCCTTTTTCTCGTAGAACATTTGTATACTGCAAACTTAAGGTCGGTTTTGGATAGTAGCACTGAAAGATGCTAAATGTGTCTGCTAAAACCCAAGAAACGCTAAAGTGCTGAGAATGGTATGGTGACTCATCTTACAACGGTTCTTCTGAATGGTGGACATCATATTGAACATTTAATGTAAATAATTGTAACTAATCTTGTAATTATTTGTTTTTGTAAATTATCTTTTGATGAAATAAAAAATAAAGCGCCATCTTTAGATCTTAAACAGAACTACGATTATTACTATTGTTATTATTATTTTATTATTTTTTTTGTAGCCACATAAAACCCGGCTTCTTTTCAGGCAGTTTGGTGCAAACCGCATCATTTTTTCTTTATTTGTTTTCGAATTATTCAATTTTAATGTTTGTCTTGACTTTTGGATCACCTTGTGACCATTGACTTTTGTGAATATTTTTTCTTACCAAAAATTTTCTTTGTCATACATTATTTTTCCAATAAAGTAAAGCACAAAATCTGTTTAGATTACAAAGTTTTATTCCCATATGCATAAAATCTAAATTAATGTTTTTAATATGCATGGTCACATTTAATAATACAAAACAAGACAATTAGTATTTGTATACAGGGTTTCTCGGTGCTTTTTTTTTTTTAAGGAAAAACTGTTAATAGGGTCAAGAAATGCTCAGCATGATTCCCACTGACACTGAAAATTTTCATTATACTCTTTTAAATTAACCGAATTTAAAGGACACCTTACAATTAGTACAAAATTGGCACAATATTGAAAATTCGAATAGATATCAAGTGTCATAAATTAACCTCCCTTTCCATTCATGATATGAAACTAGTAATTACCAAAAATTATTAGCTTTATTAAAATAGTTTCTAATTGCCAAAAATTCAAATTCCTAATAAAAGTGTAGTGACCGAATGACTGGGTTCAACAAACTTTCAAACAACAAATTTCTTTTCTTAACTACTTTATTTCGAACAACAAACTTTAAATTTAAAAGGCACAAATTCCATCAAACTAAGCGTTTTCCATTTTCTACTACAACCAGACTGCCACCATCGCACACAAGCTAATACACAATCGCCTGCACGTGCTTAATTAATTATCAATTATTTATTTATCTGAGCGTGACCCTTACACCTCCCCCCTAAAATCATATTATATCCGAAGATTTAATATGTTAAAATATATAAAGGGTCACACTTTACATTACAATTACTATCGACACACACTTAACTACTTTGTGCCATTACAGTCATAAACCACTCCAACAGTCTGAACTCTGGCTCTGTACTCTCTCATCTTGTTTACATGGAGTAACCTTAAATTACCATCAGACATCTGCAGATAATACGAATTTGGTTTCGCCTTTCTTACCACTTTAACTGGACCTATCCACCTGGCATACAATTTATTAGTTGAGTCGGGTACTAACACAAGCACTTGATCTCCTGGTGCAAATTCCCGATGTTTCCTTCTACTATTATAGTACTTGGCGTAATTACTTTGCTGTACTTCACTTGTTAATTTGGCATTTCGTGTTGCTACTTCTAACTTCTCTCTTAGTTCTTGCTAATAATTTTCCACTGAACCTTTCATATTCAGAGGTAATAGTACTTCCCCCGTCCAAACTGATTTCAGTATAGACAATGGACCCTTTGGTTCTCTTCCATACATCAGCAAAAAAAGTGGTACGCCTGTAGTTGCATTTGGAACTTCTCTATAAGCCCACAATAAAAAAGGAATGTGCCTGTACCAATCTCTTCCCTCTTCTCTAATAATATGGTGCAACATGTTCTTCAAAGTTTGGTTCCATCTCTCAATTAAACCATTTCCTTCTGGATGATACGGTGTTGTAAATCGTGGACAAGCTCCTAAAATCTTCAGAAATTCTTGCGTCAAACTAGCTGTAAAATTTGTTGCATTGTCCATCACGATTACTTCTGGTACTCCTGTCCTACTGAATATTTCAAGCAATGCTTCACATGTACTCTTAGCCGTTAGAGATTTCAAGGGGACAGCTTCTGGCCATCTTGAATGTTGATCCATCAAACACAGAATGTACTTATGTCCTTGTGACGATACCGGATCTATGGGACCAATTAGATCTACGTTCACCACTTGAAATGGTAGTTCAGGACGAGACACTGGTGTTATCGGGATCTTGTCAACAGAGCGAATTACCTTTCTGCACTGACACCCATGACAAGAACTACAATATGCTTTAATCTCCTTGATCATTCCAGGCCAATAAAACGTAAACTTTATTCTTTGAATCGTTTTATGGGCTCCTAGATGCGCTCCGAATACTGACTCATGAGCTATCTCCAATATTTTGTTTCTTCTGCTTTCAGGAATCACTAACTGCCTTATTCTACTTCCATACATATTCTCTTCATGGTAAAGGATATTTTCTTCTACAATATACCCTCCTTTATTTTGCTTGGCCAATTTCCATGCCTCCTGAAGAGTAGTGCACGTTTGTTGTTGTTTCCTGAAACTCTCTGGTTTGCTCCCGTCATCCTTAGCATCATTTTCTCTCATTGCTGGCTTATATTCTTCTGTTTCAGTATTCACATTATCATTCAACTCTTCCTTTTGAGTATCCGATCTTAATTTCATGGTAGCTGTGAAGCTAGGACTATAGATTCTCTCCTGCTCCAATAAGGCCTCATAAGTTTCCATGTCCAACAATATGTCAGCATTCAACCCGTCCACAGTTGCCACAACCGTTTTAATTACCGGTGTAATATACGAACTTGTCACCAAACCAATTTCAACTTCTTTTAATTCGGCTTTCAAACAATCACCAAACGCAGGCTGTAACATAATATGTCCTTTGTAGTCAACTTCTTTCCCTACTACACTGCTTTTAAACACGCTAATCTGTGCACCAGAATCTACAACTGCCTCATATTCTGCTCCACAATATGAAATTTTAACTATTTTCAGATCAGACATTTTCGGTTGAACTGCATTCCCGTTCTTATTCTCCAGTACAACTTCACTGTTGCATTTAGCAATGACCACTTTGCCTTCGATCTCCTTTACTTCAACTACTTTGACTCCAGATACATTGACTTCTGCAACCTTTACTTCAGAAACTTTAGCTTCAGGATTTTCTCTTCCTTCTTTATTCTTATCTCTGCAAAACCTTGCTAAGTGCCCCGATCTTCCACAATTGAAACATGTCACTTGCTTTTGGAAGGAATTTCTCTTATCAAATCCTCCACGGTTGTTATGCTCATATCTATTTCCTTCATAAGATGAATTATTTCTGTTATTGGACGTGTTAGGTTTTCCCTGATAGTCATTCCTGTATGGTTGAAATGAAGGAGCTTTATTGCACTGGTTATATTGTCTCACATTTTCATATTCATCTAATTTCTCAGAAAGAGCATCAACTGTAATAACTTTACCCCATTCATCAATAAAGTGTTGCTGTATATCGCTTGATACTTGTTCCTTCATTTGCTCTGTAATGACAAGTTGTTTTAGACTTTCAAAATCATTGACTTTTAGTCCCATAATCCACTCATTAAAATAATTCGCCAATTCAAATCCAAAATCTCGCCAAGTGTTTTCCGATGACTTACAGTGTCTTTTAAACTTTATTTTAAACGCTTCCGGGCTCAATTTAAATCTCTTTAACAACATATTCTTCACATGATCATAATCATTGGCTTTTTCCTCTGGCTCCCTGGCAATCAAATTCGCCATTTCTAACGGTAATAATCCAACAAGATTTGTCACCCAATCCTGTTCCTTAATCTGCACTCTTCTTGCTTGTCTTTCAAATAATATAAGGAAAAAGCTAATATCACCTTCTTTGGGATCAAATTTACGCATTAATTTTTGCAATCCAACTTGAGCTTGTTCTTGCATTCCTCCATTCTGAGAGATCATTTCTCTTCCATCACCACTTCTGGACATCGATGCTTCAATTTTCAACTTTTCTAATTCAAACTCATTTTCTTGGCGCTTCAATTCCATTTCCTTACTCAATTTTTCCAATAAAAACTCGTTTTCTTTGCGTTTAATTTCTTCTTGGCGCTTAATCTCTTCTTGGCGCTTAATCTCTTCTTGGCGTTTAATCTCTTCTTGGCGCTTAATCTCTTCTTGGCGTTTAATCTCTTCTTGGCGCTTAATCTCTTCTTCCTCTCTCACTAACTATTCTTTCTAATACATCCTTTACAAATCCTTCCTCATACTCGGCACTCTTCAAAATAATATTTCTTAATTCAACCACTTTCATATCCTTCGTCACATTTTCACCTAATTCTTCCGCCAAACACTTCAAATCTACTTTCTTTGCTTTCGCTAAAAACGACATTTCTTATTACTTCTTTTAAACTCAAAATATTAAAACAACAACTTCCAAATTATTCAAAATAACCTTGCAAACTAAACCTTCATAACTAACTAACTTCTACAAATACTGTTCGAATATAAATTCCAAAATGATTAACTCACAATCAAGCCGTTGGATATATTCTCAATCATCACGGTTCTTCAAAATAATTCGAAATCCATTGGGGTTTCCCCGCACATTATGTAGTGACCGAATGACTGGGTTCAACAAACTTTCAAACAACAAATTTCTTTTCTTAACTACTTTATTTCGAACAACAAACTTTAAATTTAAAAGGCACAAATTCCATCAAACTAAGCGTTTTCCATTTTCTACTACAACCAGACTGCCACCATCGCACACAAGCTAATACACAATCGCCTGCACGTGCTTAATTAATTATCAATTATTTATTTATCTGAGCGTGACCCTTACAAAAAGCATTTCATATTATTCCCCTATTCTTTGTCACTTTTTTTTAAAATTAATTTTAAATAAAGAAAATAACTAATGACAAATCACAAACAAGTCTTGTACAAAAGTGTTGGAGGTTATTCACTCATTATGATTTATATTGTTATAAAAGTAAATAGTATTTTTTTTATTCCCTCTTCACAATAGATTTTAGGTAAAAGCAGACTTATGTTGAATATTACTTTAAAGAAATGTGTCAATTACCCGATTTCTTTCGTTGTTTGATGAGTTTACTGACAATGACAAAGCCTCCACCAATTTCCCTAAATGCGAACTTTTTCAATGCAAAACAGTTTTCTAAAAATAACGCGAACAATCGATTATTGTATATTTAAAAAATTAGGCGATCTTTTATTTATAAAGGTAAAAGGTATATATAGTCATGTACAAACAACATCCCGTTAAAAACAACCATTTATGTATTAAAATTTATTTTTAAAACTTTTTATGCGTATCACTTGCTCTGCGCTAAATGGTACAATTATGAAATAAACAACCATTTTTTTTTTCATTTAACCAATTTGAACCATTTTTTTAATATGAACATTTAAAACAACTGACGAGCCGGGGTATGGCAGCCAAATTGTCTACCCCTCGTTTACAGTCTTCTATAAAAGAATTTACAATTTTTTGTATTAAATAAAAAAAATGTGATTGCATTATGAAAAACGAATACACATATGTATATTTCTATATGCTCAGTAGATATATATGTATTATTTAAAATACAATAACAAATAAACACTTAAAACTAGGCGATACTAATATTGGTTCCTCTGGTAATCTTAAAATTATTTTGTTATAACTTGGATTTTTTAAAAAAATATTTTATTAAATTAATCTGATCCTTATATTTGATTCATATAACTTGCACATATATTCTTTTTATTAAACAATTTTAATTAACGATAACCAATAAATGCTTAAAACTGATTTGATTACTATTTTTGATATCTACTTGTTAATTAAGCTAATATATTAAGTACTAGCTGACCCGGCGAACTTTGTTTCGCCTTAGAGGCAATAAATGAGCAAACTTTTGATTTTATCAAGGCCAAATTTTGTATTTGGATAATAAATGTAATTTTTTAAAAAAAAAGGAATCGAGTATCGAATTTGAGTATATCGTCGCGTAAATCACATTGTTTATCAATTTCCTTACCACCAAACGCTTCCGTAAAGACTTTCAGACCCATCCGGCAAAGACTTTCGACTTGCTTGCGGTAGGTCCCAGGTTCAGGTCCGGACATCGCCAAAATAACTGCTGACCTATAAACGGCTCTTACAGTCAAAAAAATGTCCGACAAATAATATCCTATCCTAGAGAAAGAGCACTTTAAATATCCAAAAAATTCCCGACGCTGCCTATGATGTCGCCCTTAAAAGTTGCATTAGGTACCCTACTCATGTATCGTCTCGTAACTTGACTGTGATTCGAAATTACAACTCCCGTTTCCAATAGCCCTCGTGTGTGCCTCTAGTGCGACGATAATACAAACTAACCCCAACCCATAAAACTGGATGGGAAGAGCTACCCTACGTTAAATTTTCAACTTCGCCATAGGCCGCCAATGCCAAAACTCAATCGGCCGTTAAGTCTTTAGATAGCAGCACAATATTAGGCATACATATTTTTTCAGAATGTATTTATATTTCAATCCTGAATTTTTTTGAGTATACCCTTGCATTGCTTAAAAGCTCTTCAAATATACAAAACAAGAGAAAAAACTGTTTTAAAAAAATAAATTAAATTCAAGCATAAGAAAATGTTTTAAAAATTTGGTTTTAGATATGGTTAATGACCTTTTTTGTAATATTATAGTTGTTTTTGTTGTCTTGTTTTTTTTACTTTAATAAAATACCCTATCTTCTGGGTAAATTTTTTTTAATTTTTCATTAAGTCCATCGATGTGCCGCTGAAAGTGGTGAACGAGAGTGGTTTGGTTTGAATTATCGAATTTGAAGAGCTACACGAGGGCTATTGAACGAGAGTGGTAACGTAAAGGGACGGTCGATGTAGTGAAGAAATTCACATTTAAGATTCCAAAGAGTAATTTGAAATGAATTCATTTTACAAGGTTTTTTTTTTTAACTTGACAATTTTCGCAACCTTGTTTTTTCTTTCTCCAGCTGCTTATAATACACTCAAAAAATACAATTTCAATTCACAATTAAGCGTTGTTCTTCAAAAGGCTTTTAACCCTTTCAGTCCCAAAAATTTACTACAGGGCTGCCAGTGCCAGAAAGCTTTGAAAATAGTTGCTTTAGTAGCCTCAGATGTTAAAAAAATAGTAGCCAAAATAGTATCCTCTTTTACATAACTAAATAAACAACTTTTAATTGTTAGATAATATAATAAGTAATTTCTTTAAAAATATTTGCATTGAATGTTATCTGCGATTACATAAATTTCCAAAAAAGTGATATATTAGTTAACACGTTGGATGCCACTGACTCCTTAAGGAGTCGCGGGGTTCCGATTCACCGATAACAGCACATCTGATGAAATTCATAGTACCATTTCAGACAGAACTACGTATCCCTTATCCCTTCTTCCCCCTTATATCCCTTCCCCCTACGTACCCTTGGATAATTTTTGAGAAACAGCCATAAAAGTGCCTTTTTTTTATCCTCCAAAAATATATAATATATGTGTACGGGCAATATATTTTTAATTTTTCATTTGTTTTAGCTTGACTTTAAAAAAAATCAAGAAAAAACAACATTCATTCATCTAGAAACAGCCTGTCATTTCACAGAAGCGGGAAAGGAGAAGTTAAAATGCTAATTACTGCCAAAAATTTAAAACTAAAACTTAAATTTACAAATTGCAACACCAACTACCATATGAAAGGATTGATACTGCCAAGTAAAATTAAATGTATTTGAAAATAAATTTATTTTTAAATATATATAAATATATTAAAAACAAGTTTATTTTAAATAGTTTTCAGTTATTCAAGAAACATAAGGATCAATACTAATCCGTGTAAATACGTTTCACTGAAATAACTCGCAGATTTTAAAATCAAGCAAGGAGGGCTAAATTAAAACTACTTAAATTTTTTACGTAAATATAAGCGTACTCTTGTTTACAACGTTCTAGAATTCGAAATAAATTCAAAAGAAAATATTACTTAAAAAAAATATTTTTAAAAACGTATTTTGATACACAATTCTTTTATATACATATTTTATTTAACTTTAAACAAAAACTTAATTTGGCAACAATATAATTTTTCAGTAAAAAAAGTTACTTAAAACTAGACATAGTTCAAGACAAGAGGGGCAACACGTTTCTCCCTCTTACTTAAGTAATTTAAAATTTTCAATTTGCATTTTTTTCTGAATTAATTTGATAGCAGTTAAATTTTAATCAAGTTATGACATTTTTGTTAGCATGCAGTATTAGGCCTTCTCGCCAACTTATTGAATAAAAAATAAAAATTTCGAAACAAAGCAAATTAATAACAAACAGACAGATAAAAATCCTATCCGAATGCAGTTTAAAAAAAAAATCTTCAACAAAGCATACAAAATCAAAGTTTTAGTTTCCATGAATTTTACATAGGCTTCTAAAAAAAAATCATAATCAATGGCAATTTCAAAAACACATGGTTTTGCTTTTGTTTTGTGCTGCTGGATTTGAGATGAGAACCAAACGAAAACTAAAGGCATCTCACGTTTTGTACTTCGGTAGTATCATCATGGCGCCATCTATGTGAAAAATATATAACTAAAAAATCTAAAAAAAGTCGCCCAGGACCAAAAATAGTTGAAGGTTTTGCTTAAAATAGTCGTTTTGGGCCCTTTTTGGACTAAAATAGTAGCCATAGTCGCCTAGAAGCTAAAATAGTCGCTTTAGTAGCCTGTTAAGTCGCCACTGGCAGCCCTGTTACTATACTACAGAAACATCTGATATTCACAAAATAAGCTTATTTTAGGTCAAATATACGAATTCCATAAGGAAAAAAAAATCCATTAAAAATGTTTATATGGTTTTTGAAACAATGCCAAAATTCTTTAACTGTGGAAAACAACAAAATAAAAAAATATATACATATTACCTAAAAACACTTCGAGTTATATATTTTCAGGTATCTGACCATATTATTAAAAAAAATGCAGTAATTACTTTAGCCGAAATAGTTTAAATTGTGTTTTAAATATGTGGAACTGAAGTGAACTTATCAAAAATCAGGAGAAACGCTTGTTGACTATTTTCTAAATAAAAAAAATAGTAGTTCTGACTTCTATTGAGATTAAAGTAAAATTTTGCCTGTTAGAACGAAGTGTGAAGAATCGAATGATGTGTGTTTGGATGTCATAGCGGGACATAAACATTTTGAAAAAAATATTGAAAGTGATGATGCCAAATGGCATCACTGGCACTGAAAGGGTTAAATCTGGGCCGGATTTCTAAATAGGATAAGTAAGTTGTAGCCAAAACGGCAAATTTTTGGGGGTGGAAAATTTCACAATCAACTAAAGCGACATTCATAATAAAAATTTAAGATATTAATATTATTTTTGAAAAGAAAACAAATAATTTACAGTAGTAATGCAGAAACCATAAACGTATATATAGCACTAATATTTAGGAGCAAACATGCAAGACCGCTGCATGGACAAATGCACCCTCTCACCCCGGATTTGGAAGTTAATTGAAAGAAAAGTGGAAAAAAAAAACAGTTAAAAAATTCGTCTATTATTTCGCTTTCGATTTAGAGAGTAAAGGTAAATATATTATTCTAATATGTAGACACAAAAAAATAGTCAAGAAAACTATATCTGGGATATCTTACAATGGAGGTGGGGGACAGAAAATCATCATTCAGGCGCCAAAAAGAAAAAAAAAGCACAAATAAATTCGTTATTCCAAATACAACCATCGACTTCATTTGTTATTCATTTTCTTTTGTTATCAACATAAAAATAGAGTGCTAGCAGATATCAGGAAACATCTTGTCAAAAAGTTTTTTCCCCCCCCGAAAAATCCTGTAAATCTCAAGTCGCTTCCTGGTCCAGCCAATGATTGAACAACTAATTAGTTCTTACCCAAGATCTTCTTCAAACAACCCGTGACTTAATAACCCATCACTATACAAAACCGACCTTAAGTTTGCAGCAGAGGAATGTACTAGGCGGATGAATTTGCGTAAACAACGCGGCTGGCGCCGAAGCTTCGCCTGCTCCGATTGGTTGATAATTTGACCCTGATATTCGTGCGCCCTGTTACGTCAAAATCAAAGAGATTTTTTTTTTTTAAATAACACTCTAACTGAAGCTAAACTAATAAAAATAATAAATTTATGTCTTGAAATATTAAATAAATTTGTTTATTGAATGTGAAATACCTTTTTGTATTCGATTCTCGCACTCAAAAATGAGAACTATTTACCCTTTTTCTCGTAGAACATTTGTATACTGCAAACTTAAGGTCGGTTTTGGTACAACGGTACATCTGAATGGTGGACATCATATTGAACATTTAATGTAAATAATTGTAACTAATCTTGTAATTATTTGTTTTTGTAAATTATCTTTTGATGAAATAAAAAATAAAGCGCCATCTGTGTAGATCTCCAACAGAACTACGATTATTACTATTGTTATTATTATTTTATTATTTTTTTGAAGCCACATAAAACCCGGCTTCTTTTCAGGCAGTTTGGTGCAAACCGCATAATTTTTTCTTTATTTGTTTTCGAATTATTCAATTTTAATGTTTGTCTTGACTTTTGGATCACCCTGTATATGAGAATATTTTTTCTTACCAAAAATTTTCTTTGCCATACACTGAGAAAAAAAATCTGTAACCATTACAGAAAATTTTTTTGTAGAAAACTTTTCCTAGAAAATTTCTAGTAATAATTACTAAAAATAGTGCTGTAAAACACATAATATATTTTTGTTAGCATTACATGAATATATCATGTAGATTTACAAGACTATTTTATGTATCACACACAAGTATTGTTTCTGTAACCATACAAGAAAATTTTATGTATCCTTTACAAGTAATGTTTTTGTAACTTTACAAGACTATATTATGTACCCTCTACTAATAATGTTTTTGCAACTTTGCGCGACTAATTTATGTAGCCTACACAAGTATTGTTTCTTAGAAAATTCATCTTTAGTTTAATAAATGTTGGCAAGTTTTTTTTCCCCAACTTGCAACAATGTTGCCAAAAATTCTTGCGAACCAACCAATAAATGTTCCAGAAATATAAATTCTTGGATTAACGTTTTGGTTTGCCACAAAAGACTTGAACGTTTTACAATTCAAATCCCTTGTGGTAAACTAAAACAAGCAAAGAATGTATGATTTTCCTATTTCCAGTACATAATGATACACAAGAAGTTTTCGGCAACAAATACATATTTAAAAAATCTAATAAATGATAATTATAAGTCTAAAAAACTGAAAACGCTAAAAAAAATAACTCCACACTAACTCACGAAGCTGTGGGAATAAATTAAAACTTAAAATTACTAAAATTAGTTGAGATATATTTATATAGAAATATCGTTTCATTTTATATAACACTTTCAAGACAGAATTAGAAATTTTGTTTGTAACTAGGAATTTCAGCTAATGCTTGCAGTAAAAATGCAATACCGAAAAAAAAATACTAAAAAATGCAATACTGAAGATTACTAACATAATGTACACAAATGATATAACACCAGTTACAAATTTCATATTTATTGACAAGCAAAACATTTTTGCCCTAATGGACCAAGACATTTCTTCTTCCTGTACAAGATCAGCATATGGTGTTTTCAGTCTTATGTATATTCTTCATACATTGCGAGAATTTTTTGCATCCTTAAAAAAACCAAATTGTTAGAGAATTTAAGAAATTAGTTGTATAAATATCACAAGTAAAGAAATTGAAGAGTACACGGGAAGAACCGATTGATTTCTTTAGAGTCTTTCCGTAATTGAAGAGTACAGGGGAAAAAAACCGATTGATTTTGTAGAGAAGTTTAATTAGCAGGCCACTTACTCGATGATAGCGAGTGATCGCCTACACTTGTTTAAGGAAATCAGTTCCTACCACAGAGATCATAGTTAAAATAATAAAGGGGCAGATCACGTGACCTCCAATGCTAACGACAGGACGCGCAAGGAGCTCCTAGAAGAGCCCCAATGAAGCCAGTGTTGTAGGTCACGTGAGCTTCCACTCTAATACTTTAACTAATATCTCTGTGGCTCCTAGCTACCAACATTAAGGCGATTGACGATCCTGACGCTTGGACTAAGCGAAGAAGAAAGAGAGAAACCGTTTTTCTGCCGCCAATGTAAGCCAAGCAGACAATTGCGGGCGTCCGCCTAATGAACCAATCGGTTCTTCCCCTGTACTCTTCAAATGTCTCCGCTTGGTGGACATTGGCGACCGGAAACCGGTTTTTCTTATGGTTCTTCATTTGCGGTACAAACGTTTGACTCGTTCAACTCAACTCTGGCGTGAATTAGGGTTGCCGCGAAAGATAAACAAAGCGAGTAACTGGCTTACTTTACACCAGTTTAGGCGATTTCTCGCTATCATCCCCAAAAGAGGTTATTAAGAAAATCCTTGTACAAAATCAATATTTAAAATTTTGTTCAAATATTTACTTTTACGGACGGAAATCTCCACGGTATCAGTACCCTGTTTTCATTTTTTTTCTATTTAAAAGAATTGACTAAAAAGGCGTAAGATCAGGTGTAATAATTAAGTGGGTCAAGGATATTGCAGTTTGCAAATAAGGGTAAAGTAGGTAAATTTATAAAAAACAATTACAATTTTTTCAATATTCAGGAAATTTTTGAATAAATAAGTTATGCAAAAAAAGATGTTATAATTTTACAAATAAATCCCAATTTACATCTACTTTCTTAAAACGTTATCACTTTTATAACACACTAACCTCACAAACACAAATATTTATTAGTTACCTAAAAATATTTTTTTGGAAAATTTATTTTTGCCACTAAAATTTCATTTTACAAAATTCAAATCCATGTAAGGTATTTATATAATTATAAAGAAACGAAACTTTTGTTCCAAAATTTAGTTCAAAGCAAAAAAAAATCTTACTAAAGAATATATTCTATCAAAGGAATGTTTATCAGTACCTCTTTAGTATAAAAACTAACAAAAATATTTAATATGTTTAACATAAAAAAATACAAACACCTGAAAAATCAAACAAGAAGTTTTAATAGAACTAAAATAGACTACTTTCCTGTTACTTAAATACTTACTGAAATTCTTACCGTAAAACAAGTAGAAAAATCCCCAAACACAGCATCCAGGTTATATCCAAAAACTGGATGGGAAGAGCTACCCTACGTTAAATTTTCAACTTCGCCAAAGGCCGCCAATGCCAAAACTCAATCGGCCGTTAAGTATTTAGATAGCAGCACAACATTAGGCATACATATTTTTTCAGAATGTATTTATATTTCAATCCTGAATTTTTTTGAGTATACCCTTGCATTGCTTAAAAGCTCTTCAAATATACAAAACAAGAGAAAAAACTGTTTTAAAAAAATAAATTAAATTCAAGCATGAGAAAATGCTTTAAAAATTTGGTTTTAGATATGGTTAATGACCTTTTTTGTAATATTATAGTTGTTTTTGGATGTCTTGTTTTTTTTTTACTTTAATAAAATACCCTATCTTCTGAGTAAATTTTTTTTAATTTTCCATTAAGTCCATCGATGTGCCGCTGAAAGTGGTGAACGAGAGTGGTTTGGTTTGAATTATCGTCGCACTAGAGCTACACGAGGGCTATTGAACGAGAGTGGTAACGTAAAGGGACGGTCGATGTAGTGAAGAAATTCACATTTAAGATTCCAAAGGGTAATTTAATTTGAAATGAATTCATTTTACAAGGTTTTTTTTTCCACTTGACAATTTTCGCAACCTTGTTTTTTCTTTCTCCAGCTGCTTATAATACACTCAAAAAATACAATTTCAATTCACAACTAAGCGTTGTTCTTCAAAAGGCTTTTAACCCTTTCAGTCCCAAAAATTTACTATACTACAGAAACATCTGATATTCAGAAAATAAGCTTATTTTAGGTCAAATATACGAATTCCACAGAAAAAAAAATCCATTAAAAATTTTTATATGGTTTTTGAAACAATGCCAAAATTCTTTAACTGTGGAAAACAACAAAATAAAAAAATATATATTACCTAAAAACACTTCGAGTTATATATTTTAAGGTATCTGACCATATTATTAAAAAAAATTTAGTAATTACTTTAGCCGAAATAGTTTAAATTGTGTTTTAAATATGTGGAACTGAAGTGAACTTATCAAAAATCAGGAGAAACGCTTGTTGACTATTTTCTAAATAAAAAAATAGTAGTTCTGACTTCTATTGAGATTAAAGTAAAATTTTGCCTGATAGAACGAAGTGTGAAGAATCGAATGATGTGTGTTTGGATGCCATAGCGGGACATAAACATTTTGAAAAAAATATTGAAAGTGATGATGCCAAATGGCATCACTGGGACTGAAATGGTTAAATCTGGGCGGATTTCGGATTCTATATAGGATAAGTAAGTTGTAGCCAAAACTGCAAATTTTTTGGGGTGGAAAATTTCACAATCAACTAAAGCGGCATTCATAATAAAAATTTAAGATATTAATATTATTTTTAAAAAGAAAACAAATAATTTACAGCAGTAATGCAGAAACCATAAACGTATATATAGCACTAATATTTAGGAGCAAATATGCAAGACCGCTGCATGGACAAATGCACCCTCTCCCCCCGGATTTGGAAGTTAATTGAAAGAAAAGTGAAAAAAAAAAACAGTTAAAAAAATTCGTCTATTATTTCGCTTTTGATTTAGACAGTAAATGTAAATATATTATTCTAATATGTAGACACAAAAAAATAGTCAAGAAAACTATATCTGGGATATCTTACAATGGAAGTGGGGGACAGAAAACCATCATTCAGGCGCTTATTGTTTTATGAATATTTGTTTTTAGATTAATTCTGAAGTCATCAGTAAAAGTCCCTGTAATTATATTGTAATTTATCTTAGCAAGTTCTACTACATCAGTTACACCTTATGAGACCAGGGTATTATAAGTGATTAGTTTTTATTAAAAAAATGAAAATATCCACTTTTTCCCACTTTTATATTTGGTGTGATAATTTTAAACATCACATACCATCCTAGTTTGCAGCTAAGTAGGTATTTTCCCCAAAAGGGAGAGAATATTGTAACAGGGGCAGCAAATCGATCGTAGCCTACAGGCAGCAAAACTTTAAATCCGGCCCTGGTAAAAAAAGTGGAAGGTATCATAATCGTTCAGTCCGTCCGTCACCCACTTTCACAGAACGAACCGAAGTCTCACAAAGAAGTGGGATACGTCATTTTGAAGCAAAAGATCTGGCTAGGCTGCATCCCACATTTTATTAAAATTTAAATTAGAAGTTAATTTGAAATTTAAATAACTAAAAAATTAATCTACATTAAAACAACATGCAGATTCTAATTTTATGCAATATTTTCACAGTTGCAGTTTTGCCAAATGTATGAGAAACTTTATTTAAAGACCGTTGCTACACGGCCGCCAGGAAGTTAAATAGCAACCAATCATATCGGTTCCGCCTGCCGTATACGACAGTCGGACCAGGTTCCGACTGTCGTAGCTTTAGAAACTGGTGTCCAGATGGAAACTAGATTTGGCATTATATCGCCACTTGTATTAATGTATTAATTTTCTACAATGTTTACAAAATGGGCAATTTCCAAGCGGTTGCAGTGTGTACTGTTATTTTCCGAATACATAAATATGTTTTTAATTTTGATACGAATTATAAATAATTTTTATGTAATTTTAAACATTTGTTGATGAATAATTAGTTTTTTATGCAAAATCATATATTTTCATGAATAGTTTATTTTTTATACCATTTTAAATATGTTTTGACTAATAATTAGTTTTTTTTAATACAAATTGTAATATTTTTTGATGAGTAATTAGTTTTTTATGCAAATTTAAAAAAATTATGAATAACTAGTTTTTCATACGATTTTGGTGTTTCTTGAAATTGAAAACTGATGGTAGTATTTAAATTTGAATTGAACAATTTTTGCATCTATTTTTTTTTATTTGGACTCCCAAAAGAAAGATTTACCTTTTTAACTTAATTTAACACACTTTCAAATGTTAAAGCTATTTCATGAAGTACCTTCAACAAATAATATTTTACATTTGATTTAACTTATTTATTCAATAAATTTAGTATAATCATTTGTTAGGATCAAGGTTTCGCTGTACAAACCAAAGTACCTTCCTATAAAAAACTTAATATACTTTCTATGTTTTTGGTTCTTTTTTCTTATATATTATATAATCGGATTCGCTCAGTCACAATACTTATATTAAATTATATATTCCTTATGTCTCGGCGTTGTAAAATTATCTGGGGGTACAGGTACTCAAGTTACAAGGTATAAAAAGTCTGTTACATCCTAGGTTACCTCTTGTGTGGGTAAATCTTGAACGTGAAAAACCCCTCCTTAGTCATTAATTAAAATACACTGCTCAAAACTATTAAGGGAACCCCTTTTTACTTCCAACTTTTACTTCACTCCCAACTTTTTAATTTTCATTCTAAAAATCCAAAATTTGTGAAATTATGTTCATAATACATCCGGAATGAAATAGTAAAAAACAGGAGAAAAAAACTTCGAAATTATAACAGCAATTTTTTCAAAACTTTATTTGTTAAAAAAGAAGTTGAAATCTTTTTTCACACATCTAAAAAGTGCAGGAACACCCTAAATTGACCCTAAAAATTTTAGGGTCAATTTATTTTCTAAAACTGTTTCAGAGTTAATTTTATTTTATCATATTTTCATTTAATATTAAAAAAATATTGAATTCTCCGAAATACACGATTCTTTCATCTAACGATACATAAGTGGCGAATTAAACTTAATCAGAAAAAAAATCGCCAGCTGGATGATTTCCAGTGGAGTCATTTGGAGTGAATGGGTTTAAACTAAACCATTCGCTCCCCTAATTGTTTTGAGCAGTGTATTTCAAACCCAATACCTTTGCTGCCGTATAAAAGAAAAATTTAAACCTGATCATCCCCTCTGTAATTCTTTGCCCCTCTAAGTAAATTAAGTAATACATGCATTCCTTATCATTTATTGCTTCATCATGTTGCGACTACTCGTAAACTATCTGTTGCAAAGTGAACTTTTTTTTTTAATAAATGAGGTTCATAGTATGCATCTTCACCATATACATGATGATTTTGTTTCTGTAAATCCGATTTACAAACACAAATCTTGTTGTTTTTGTTTTTCATTGGTTTACTAAAACGAATGAAAAACACACAACAGTTATCACACAGGTCATTAGGTTCCACGCCTGTCATCATTAATGTGACCAGACCAGAGGTACCGTTTTTGTCTGGACAGTCACTTTTTATCTTACTGCCCCACGGACAGTTTTGTTCCGTCAAAACATCCCGCTTTTCTGCTTCAGTCCCGGAAAACGGGAAAAATATAAATCTTTTTTTTTTTTTATTATCCCAAGTGTATATACACAAATCCATGGACAGCAGTAAATCTGGATTTGACAACATTTTTGCTAAATAATCTTCGTTTAAAATATTAATCTGACCCAAAAATGCTAAATAGTTTTTATATATTTACTACCATAAAGATAATGATTACTATTATTTCTTAATAATTTGTTGTTTATTATGAATAAGACTTTGTCTTTGTTGAGGAGGGTGAGAGGTATATTAATAAATAGAATATTTTGATACAGAAATTTTAAAATTTGGTCACATTAGCCATGACAGAGGTAATTAGCTTTAGGTAAAGATTTTAAAGAGAATTATAAACATTAACAAATTTATATTAAGTTAAAATCTTAGAATATAAGGGAAAGTAACTGCTTTATTGAAAGATCTCTTTTGTTATAATGCATTTATTAGCAATACTGAACTTATATTTAAGGTTACATATCCAGCATAGCATAAGCAGACATATTCCAACAAGCACTAAAAACTTACACTAATTTTAATCTTTATTTCAAGCTCATATTGTGTTTTGTAATAATTTCTTTATACCTTTCTGCGATAATTCAGGAAGGATACATATGAAAGTATTGAGACAGGGTATGATAGCAGCTTCTTTTAATCCACTTATTACAAATATAACTATCATTTAGCAAAAAAAAAAAAAAAAGTTACTTTTTTTAACCCCCTCAACCAGTTCTTATAGGGACCACTGAACCTCGCAAATAAAAAGTAAAAAAAAGTTATAATGGAAACAAATTTCTTTCAAATTATCGAGAATTTTTTTAAAATTTTATTATCATTTGACAATTAAGTTAGATAATTTAGTATAAGATATTATTAAAATCAAGTTAAGATTAAAAAAAAATTCCATTGATAAATTTGAATGTATAAAATACATTCTTCATGGTAATTAACTGACAAATATAAATTTTATATTAGCTTGACTTTATTTTTCATCTAAGTTTACAATAAACATTTTTTATTTTGTTCACACAGATAAGAAACAACATTTTAAAAATTTCACTTTATTATGCAAACAAATATTTATAGTATATAATACATAATATGAACAAAATAGCTGCAATTTTACACAAATTTCTTAAACAGAATTCTATACTTTTAACTGAATAATTCATAGACTGTCAACAATATTGAACTCAATATTAATGAAGTAGTAGTTGTGATTTAATATAAATAATAATGATGTAAATACATTGTTTAAATAATATTATGCTGTCAAAACTTAAACCGAGGAATAATTCCTGTTCATTTAAAGAGAAGAAGTACAAGTAATAATACTGTCATCAAATATCTCGAAAATTTAGACACATAGCATAAATTTATAAAAGTTTAAAATTTGTTAAGGCGAATTTGCAATTTAATGACCATATTTTGTAATTAAATTTAAAATAAGAAATCAACTCTGAAGACGTATTTATGACTAAAAGCACATTTTGCAATTGAGATGGAATTATTATATCTATAAGACAGATTAACAGACAAATAGAGACATCACCATTGGCTTTTACAGAAAATGGGCTCCTTGAAAGAATACCAGGTAATATGAAAAGACAAAAGAAAAACATTAGAGGTTTAAATGCATAACATCACTTGCTTCTGAAGGCTTCAGATGCAGATGTGGATATATAAAGTTGTTAACAACAGTGTGGATTGATTTAAAATCAGACAATTCTGCAACAAAAATTGATTTAAATCACAATTAAAGTTTTTGTTGCAGAATTACATTTACTTTATATCGTTGACAGATGCCTTCTCTCATGCCTATTAAGAGAGACTCATTCAGCATCATTCAAGAGAGGTTTTATAATAAAAAAAGTGACAGAATAGAAAAAAATTGAGATATTAGTGGTTTTGTAGGTAAAGCATTAAAACCTTTCAAAGTTTTATGCTCATTTTTCTTGTTAAGTTTTCTTTTTTCTTTACAAGGCGTCTACAAAAAAAAAAATCAAACTTCCTTGATTTTTCCATTCTATAAGCAAAAATTTCCAAATATATATATTTAAGTTTGATTAAAGGTCCCCTAAAGTCAGCTAACTGTGCATAATTTGAGATTCAACACTAATAGTGCTTAGAGTGAATTTCAAATCGGTGTATTGTATTTTCGATCAAGAATACAATTTTGTTTATAAAGGTAAAATAAAAAAAAGTATATTGTATACTAGAGTAAAATTAACTATGCATTTTAAACAGAAAATGCACTTTTTGATAAAACTGACTAAGATTTTGTAGTTCAGAGTGTTTTTTCATTATTGTTAAAATCCACCACATATGCAAACATTTCATTTTGAGACAGCTACCCATAGCCTATTAGTTAAAAAGAATCCTAAGTTTTTAAAAAAATGCAAATCATTTATAATAAAAAGATTTCTTTTATATGCAAATACAAACCAAAGTACTAGTTTAGACTTTGCTTCAATTATATAATTGGAAAAGTTGATTCAATTTCATGAAATTGTTTTACAAATCAAATACATTTGTTTGGTAATTAGAATTTAATAATTTATATCCATACAGTCTCTAAAAATTTGTCCAGGTTTTGGAAAATGAGATAAGCAGACCAACCCCTGGTTTAATTTTTAAAACTGTATTTGCAAAATGTATATTTCATGCATGAGGATATTTCTTAAAGGCCCTGCACACACTTTATTTTTGCCAGCAGGCAGGGAATAGAAGTTAATTCGCCATAGTTACCTTTAGTTATTACATCTCTTCTGACATTCATTTTCCCTGATGCTCTTTAACTTTTGCACCATAAGACACAAAAAACCATCATATTGGTTTCAAAACCTAAAATAAAATTAAACCATGTGAATTCAAGCAAACGTAAGAAACACACACGTTAAAATCATGAAAATAGTTCTATAATGAATAACGTATCTGTAAAAAAACTGCTGAAATGTCTTTCAAATTGAGAAATATCTAGCGAAATGGATGAACACTTCTGAAATATTTTAAATATCAACAATTTTAGGGTATGTTTACTTTAATGACACTCTAAAATGAAATAGGTTTTGAGCTGACAATATATATTCAAGCTTCATTACTACACTTTGTTACAGGTAATGTATTTAGAGTACCTAATTTTTTCATTGTTTCTTCTGAGGATGCAAACACGGTTGCTAATCTTAGAATTTTTGATCAGTGTTTTAAAAAGCCCTTCATTCCTGATCTAAATTGCCTTAGAATCCTATCAGCTGTTATTGAAAAGCAATACTTTGCATAGGCCATTTAAATTTTAAAGGGCATAAAATATTTCCAGATCCTAACACTTCAAGATCCTACAAATTCTGTAGAAATTGTCCAGTATTCCAACATATGCCAGATCATTTGTTTGTCGGCCAAGCTATTGCTGACTCTCGTTTTGGGCTTGGCACACCACCACAAGACATACTGCCACAAAATTTACCACCACAAGATATACTTTACAGTCACCAGGTAAATTTTCGGCGACTCACATCATCAACGCTTTTGGCTCCATACAGAAATAGCCTTACATGGACACTGTAGTGACGTGTACATTTCTTGTATATAATTATTTTTTGTTATGATTTATTTTGTTTTGCGAACTGAACTGAAAAGAGTGTGGAGAAATTCGAGCGTTCGCCTGAACGTTCGTTTGTCAGAACTAAAAAAGAAATTGACTGCTAAACATCTTAACGTAAAGCTATAGAAAAATCTACATGTATTTGTCTGTACTTTTTGTGATTTGTCCTGTAATAAAAGTTCTCGTCTTAAAGAGAGTTTTGATGCAATTAGTACAGACTAGACTGGTGGCAGCGGTGGGATTAGAATGCGAATTAGGCCACATTGGTGCTAAAGCTGCTGTTCTAAGAAACTCTTTAGACAAAGGGATGTATCTATTGGGCAATAAAATAGCTGCACTGTTTAAAGAGGCCAAGCAGAGTGAGTTTGCCAAGATTCCCATGGTGAATGCAGTTCAAAATCGAGCTCAAAAGAAAATGTCCGTAGATAAGTCTCAGCGCCCAGACGTGCAACAAAAGGTTCCGGAAGATGTTCCTGACCAGGGAAACGTTGGTGAGCTGATGGAGGTAGGAGAGGTTTTGCCTATGGCACATCCCTACATTCTGAGCTTGGATTTGTGAGTTCATCTCCAAAAGAGCTTATTGAAGAGCCACAAAAGGGCGAACCCTCAAGGCGAGCCATACCCTCAAGGAGCTAGAAGTAACTCAATCTCTAAGTCCAGATATATGCCGAAAAATCAGGAGCTATACTTCAGGAAAAAAGCCAAGAAGAAGCCTTCCAAGCCAAACAAGGCATCTGTGCATTGCGTAGGACCTGGAACTGACAGACACGAACTAAGTCATAAAGTTTCCTAAGAAAAGACGAAAGTCATGTGTGTGTGTTCCCCTTCAATTGCGTGTTCCTAGGCTTCCTCCGAACTCAAACTCTTTTGAACTGTCCGAAATTTTGAGACTGTTTCTTAAGTAGTCAGCTATCTAAGTCAGGGGAAGTAAAAGTGCTTACAGCCATTGTTATATAACATAACATGATATTGTACACATAACATGATATTGTATATCATATTTTTTCCTTTATATAACATATATGATTTTGTATACAATATTCTATTCCTTTATTTAACATAAATGATTTTTAGTAGAATTTAATTAATATTTAACTTAAATTTACTTAGTACAGGCACTAGAGTTCAATTAAGTAGGTACATAGGACTATGGTAAATGGTAGAACATATGGGACTATTGTGATACTAGAAGAACATAGGACTATGGTGTGTTTTTCCGAACTTTGAACGAGTAACAGTGCTGTGACTTTGAACGAGTGACTGTGCTACAACTTTACACGAGTGACTGTACTGTGATTTTGAACTGAGACTCTGAACAGTTGACTGAAAACTTTCCTCTTCGAGAAAAGTTTTTCTCCGGGAAGGGAGGAGTCTGTAGTGACGTGTACATTTCTTGTATATAATTATTTTTTGTTATGATTTATTTTGTTTTGCAAACTGAACTGAAAAGAGTGTGGAGAAATTCGAGCGTTCGCCAGAACGTTCGTTTGTCAGAACTAAAAAAGAAATTGACTGCTAAACATCTTGACGTAAAGCTATAGAAAAATCTATGTGTATTTGTCTGTACTTTTTGTGATTTGTCCTGTACTAAAAGTTCTCGTCTTAAAGAGAGTTTTGATGCAATTAGTACAGACACGATAACAGCTATTTAACCCTTTGCACTCCAGCCTAATAAGCAATAGTAAAAACCAGTAATTCCAGAGTTATATAGAGATAAAACAAGTGCGTTGCAAAAGTGGCGACAACAGATTTATTCCCAACATACGAAATGCCGCAACAATAGAGTGCAGGGCCGTGTGGTGCTATGATGCAGAGAGGCGGCCGCATCAGGCGGCAATTTAGTAGGGGGCGGCAAAATTCTAGATTCTAACCTTAATTTTTTTTTTAAATACTTCTTCAAAAAATTTACTTAGTACTTACTAAATATGTGTAAACTAAATAAATCTTCAAATATAGGAAGAAAAAGAGCGGCAATTCTAATGAATATCCGAAATAGTGAGAGGGAAAATAGATCTAAGCCATTCCCGATCTGGGCCGGGGGAAAGGCCGGGTTGAGCGGCAATTGGGGTATTAATCCCCATGCGCTCTTTCTATCGGTTTCTTATCTTCAACAGAGAGAGAGAGAGGTCTACAAAAAAGGCACTTCTAGGAGACCCCCCCCCCCATCCCTTTTTTGGGAATGTGGAAGGGCGACGAAATTTATAGCCGAAGATGAAAGTATAGCATCGCACTTGTACACAACTTGTAACACAACACCAAAACATTGGAAGTGTTTCCGGTCTACTGTCTTTCATTTATATTCGACCTTCAGTCTTTCAGTTATTTTACTATTCGGAGAACTACATAGCAGTTGGTTTTTAAGGGTAATAGGGAGAGTTTATGTACATTAAGATATAACAAAACTTACAAGAGTTCGATATGTACTTTGATTTCTTCTGCAAAAATAAGTGTTATGACATTTTACTTTAAAAAAAAAAAAAATGAGTTTAAACCTGGTCCCAAGCAACAAGTTTGACTTGTGTTACAAATATATTCTTAAAGCAGTTGCAAAAGATCTAAAGCATTTATATTATATAAAACAATCAGTTAAATGTTTTATATAACAGCTGTTTAAAAAGTAGGGTTTGATTATTTTACTTCTATTTAATTAAATTCAGTAATTTTGTATCAGATATATATGAATGTATTTTTCTTAAAGAATATTTTTAAATTAAGATTTAGCCATCTTACGAATGAGTAATGTGTAATAAGAAAATGAAGTACTTTAAAAATCTAATTTTTAATTAAAACTGATTTATTCCAAACGTCATAGTTTTACCACTAAGTTTTGTAATTAAACTATGTATTGCAATATCAACCTAGAGCTGCACTGCAAAATTAGATACTTTTAGCTAGATTTTGCTAACTCAGTGAATTTTTTTAACATTGACTGGGCGACACTAATGTCGCCCAATGAAAGAAAAATGTTGCCTTGTAATATGAAAATCAAATCACTGGGCGACATTAATGAAGAACGTAATTTCTTAAAACTCTCGTCCTATTTATCATAAATTGTATATTGCAAAAAAAACAACATTTGAATTAAAAAAAATGGGCAAGTTGTAGCCAATTGTTGTTTAACAAGTATCGCGCAATCGTTTCAACCCTGTGGGACTTAAACTAAAACGTTTCGAGTTACCACGGGGGTTCTCCTCCTTGCCTTGTGCGCTCCCCCACAATCCCCCCCCCCTTTCCTTCAGTCTGGGTTCGTTCATGTGACCGGCCTCGGACATTTGTCCTGATAGTGGGAAATTTATTGCTTTAAAAGATAAGACATGAGTCGCCCGTCGCCCTCCTAAACTTAGATCAAGAAGCTGGGGGCAAAAGGGACGATGCTTTTTCAGAAACGGAAAGTGAGCCTATTGTAGTAAAAAAAAAATTCGTATTTTATTGCCGTCTTGCCTTGCTTTTTTAATTGGCTGAGTACAAAAGCAAATGGGATTTTCTACGAAATGCGGAAGGGGATCACAGCAACAATCTGTAGCTTGCGCTGTGGGAAAACATCGTTAAAAGTCACTCGAAAAGCTTGGGAACATGGAAATGGTCAACTGAGGATAGATGGTTAGTAGATTTTTTTTGATATGTCATTGTATAACATTTACTTCCGAAGTAAACACCCAAAAATATTGCTCCAATCTTATTTTCACTTAAATCTAGCCTTTCGTCGTATCGTATGATGGGTATTTCTGTGTATAGGTACGTCTTTATGATTTTTATATATTTGTTTTATTAATGTATTTATCTCCAATTTTGGTGCTTAAAAGTAGTATTAACTCTTGAGGATTAAAAAGTGGCAGATGTGTGAAATATTTATTTACCCCAAATTATTGATGAAATATTAAAAAGTTGAAGTAACAAATATGATGTATTAATACAGCTTGAAGAAGTATTAATATAATTATATATATATTTTTTAGTTGTTAATTGTAGTTCCTATAAAAATATTGCCTTGTTGTGTAGTTCCTTTAATATACTGATTTAGTGTTTCCCGTACGACACTAAAATATCCTATTTCATTGAAATATTTTATTTCTATAAAAATTAAACGGCAAGCATTTTATTTAAGATATTATTCCACAAATAATTTATTACCAGATGAATATTTCATTTTATTCCTTTATAAAATTTAAAGTATTCCTTGTCAATTGCAGGCTTTGAAATATATATTAGGATGATATGATGTGTAACTAGGGTCATATTTTTTCAAATACCAATTAATCGAAGACTGAGCCGGTATTTTTTTTTTTCATATGGGTGATGGATAGAAAATTTTTCAGTTTTTTTTTAGTTAAAATATATTTAGTATGAAACTTTAAAATCAAGAGCGGCATTTTAACGATTTGCATCATATGTAAAAAACTCACCACACGGCCCTGATAGAGTGCAAAGGGTTAAACACTAACTTTCACAGATTATTAAAGAAAGTAGCACAGTTTAGATACAGTACTTAAATTTAAATAAAATTATTATATAGATTATAGTACTAAAAATTATACAACAATGAAAAAAATTGAGAACAAAGAAAGGTCGCTTTGAAAATGCATGCTAAAATTATTAAGCATTTGCAATAAGTTTTTAAAATATTAAATCGACATAATTATATCACATTATCATTCGATTATAGAACAATAAACAAATAGTTTATGCAACATGAACAAGAAAAAGATAATTAAAATCGCTATAGACATACTTAACTTTTTAAGCGAATGAATGCAATAACTGTATAATAAATTTAAATTATTCAATTAAATTATTACACACATTATTTATTGTACAATAACAAATAAACTATACAACGTGAAAAGCAAAAAAAAAAAAAAAAGTAAAAACAATTATAGTAGCTATAAATATATATTTAAAATTGTTTAGCCTATGCAACATATATTTTTAAATATTAAAGGTAATTAAATTGAAATAATTAGATCAAATCATTATACATATTATGTACAATAGACAAATGAGATATACAACGTGTTACAGAAAAATAAGAGTTTGAAAAAATCAATTAAAGTCGCCATGGAAATGCGATAGCCTTTATACTAAATTGAAATAATTAGATAAAATTATTATATAAATTGTAAAAAAAGTATAAAATATATATTTACCATGCAGCCTGAGAGCATTGCTTGAAAATTGAATGGCGGGCAGAGTTGGCGTCTTGTGAAAAATAAATCGCCATCGCCAAGTACTGTGAAGTTTGAAGTCGCCAACTTTGGTGTGCCGAGTATTGAAGGCTGATGCGCATGCGCTGAAGAGGCCAACTTCCGTTTCCTGGCGGGTGATACGTCAGTGCGTTATTTAAAATAAAGCTCTTGAAATAATATTTACTTCTGAGATCTTATTCGATTTGGATTGTTGTATTTTTTCACAATAGAGTTCTTTTGATGGTTCATTACATATGTATGAAAAAAGATGCGAGAATTCTAACTTTGCATAAAAAATATGCAAAGTTTTGCTTTTATTTTCAAAGCATAAATTTTACTAAATATTTATTTTTCCAACTGTAATTTATCGAATAAACGATAAATAATAGCTGAATTTTCGAAAGAAAGTTAATGTAAATAGAAAATTATGGCGACTTAGATATTTATTAAAAAAAATTACATCATTTTTTAAACAAAATTTAGCAAACGATAAAGACTAATTATTAAATCTGAGAAAGAAGACTAATGAGAATAAAAAATTTGGGCTTTTAAATGTTGGAATGAGAAGTAGCTAAAGTCACTGTTTGGCAATTTTTTTTCTGAGGTGTACCTACAGGGTTCGTTAATTTAAATCAACTTGATTTAAATCATGATTTAAATCAATGGATTTTTTTAAAAATATCATGATTTAAATCAATATTTTTTTTAATTTAATTTAAACCAATTTTTAAAATTAATATTTTAATAATGACATTATGATAAAAAAACTTATGAATTTACATATATGCATTCAATTTTTAACATGACAATGCCAGAATGTCACTGATAAATTGCCAAAGTGCCACTGCAAAATTTTCAAACATTTTAACAACAGTTAGACTGACCATATAATGAAATAATAGACTAATCATTCAACCACAAGCCTATCAATTTATCAAGTATTGTTAGTTGTTTTTTGTTAATCAAGTATTTACTATTAAAAGTTAATTAAAAAAGTACTGTTTTAGTAATATTTTGTAAGTGACATATTCATCTGATTTGGAAGATTTTTTTCTTAAATAAACCTGCAATTGGAAATTTCGAATTTTTAGTATTGGTATACATTTTTAATTTTTAAATTGTGTTACGGTATTATACATATAATTAGGCTTACATGTGTAGTGACGTGCATATTTCTTATTATTAATTTTCGTATGATTTATTTTGTTTTGCAAAAACTGAACTGAAGAGAGTGAAAAAGAATTCGGGCGTTCGTTTTGGCAACGCGTTTTGTCAGAACTAAAAAAATGTGACTGCTATAAACAACTTTGTGAAAGCTCCTGAATTTCTACGTGTATAGTGTCTGGTACTTTGTGTTGTCTAAATAAAAGATTCTCGTCTAAAAGAGAATTGCAATGCAATTACTACACATGTTAAGTTATTTTAGTAAAACAAATTGCCAGGCACTATGTATTCAAAATTCATCTAAAAATTAAACATTTGATTAAAATCCGATTTAAATCACAAAAATCCGATTTAAATCAAAAAAAATTTGGTTAATATGATTTTTAAATTTTTTTTAAAAAAATCACGAGCCCTGGCATACCGATAATATTAAAACATTCATTGTTCTCTTGAGAAACACAAACTCCAAGAGAAGCAATAAAAAAAATTGTTGAGAAAAAGCAATGCACCATAATAAAATACGATGCATGCAGAGTTAGAAAATGCTATTGACCAATTTCAATAAAAATTCAGATCAAGCAAAGTAAAAATGTCGAGTTTATGATTCTTTTAAGAATTAAAACATAATTAATTTTAGACCAAATATTGAATTCTGAATGAATTATATGAAAACTTAATATAATAATTTGATAAATGCATTATTTTTTTTAGCTCGAATACAATAGTGATAATTTTTTATTGTCAAAATAATGCATACAATAAAAGAAAAGAGGCACTAAATATTAAGTCCCCACCTACTATAATATTAAGGAAAACCAAACCCCTTCCCCTACCAGGACTACCAAATACAATAGCATGTTGAATAAACATAATTAGATTTAACATCATTTCAAACTGATGCATTTCCATCATGTCAAACAAATTCAGATTATCGAACATCAAGGTACAATACTACTTTGCAAAAAGTAAAAAAAGTAACACAAAGAATACATTTGCACATACTTAAAACTGTTTGACATAATCAACAAAAACGGTTTGCACTGCAAAATAAACTATCAAGGTTATAAGCTACAATCTAACCATTTTGGCTTCAAAAATTAATATGAACTTAGCAAAACTATGAAGACATATTAAGGGCAAATATTGTGTAATAACAATCATAGAATAGAATAAATGTTTTATTAAGAATGAAATGTTGATAAATGATTAAAAAAATTTTGTATTATTTACTAACAGATAACACATGTTATACTGTAATATACGATAAAACAAATATGGTAAGCATTAATTTAATATAATTCGTGATTTTAAAAAATGCATACTATGCAGTTTAGGTACGACTTTTTTTAAATGGTGATTGACCAAAACCTGTAGAAGCAGCTCGTTTCTTGCCCGACTGGCAAGTTATTAGAGATAGAACACAGAGGGCACTTAAAGATATTGGATGTACCTTGACCACATTACAGAAAGTGTTTCTCTCTATCTCACACTTGACCAAGTTTCGCACGTCATCTATATGTCGAACTCTTAATTGAAAGTTATCGACATTTGGGAGTCTTCTAGCAAAGTATGTGATTCTGTTCAAAGCAGGCAAGGACTGACGGTTGAACTTGTTCACGACGGATTGGGTGCATAATTCCACATCCTTCAGAACAGTCTCCTTGTAAGAATTGTACCGGGTTATGAACTTGTAATCACAGTTCTGCAAAAAGGCCCCTTTTTGTACAAACAACCTGATTTCCTCGTGGGTTAACGCCCCTTTCCTAATACCTATATTGAGAGCAGTTTTACCTCGGTCGTTCTCCATGTTGGGGTCGGCGCCTGCATCCAAGAGTAGCTTGATGGCCTTTTTACTGTCCACATAATCATTGTAAAGGAGATGCAAAGGCGTGTCACCATCGTAATCTAGAGAATTGAGATGCAGTCCCTCCTTCTCCAGAAGAATGTGGATCACGCTGGTCTGACCATAAAGAGCAGCCCAGTGCAGTGCAGTCTTTTTCGATATGCCACTCAGGTTGACATCTGCACCGGCTTGGATGAGGAGGTTGCAGCCCTCCGCGTGTCCACTTCTTGCAGCAAATATGAGAGGAGTGTTCCCAAGTAGGTCTACAGCATTGGGGTCTGCCTCTCCGCTGTCCAGGATAAGACGCACGGTGTCCGCCCAACCCCACCTAGAGGCAAAGTGAAGGAGAGTCTCCCTAGTGCCATAAACACAGTTTACTTGGGCTCCATGGTGAAGGAGCAGTTCCACAATATCCTTCCTGCCCACTTCAGCAGCCATCATCACAGGTGTACGACCACGACGATCTTTGAGATTGATGCTACACTTGCTGCTGAGGAGCAGTCCTGCCACTTCGTTCTGACCATAACGAGCTGCCCTGTGCAGAGGTGTGCGCCCCTGTTCGTCGAGGCTGTCCACGGGCAATCCCGCTTCAATGAGTTGCCTCACCTTTTCCACGTCGCCATTCCGGGCAGCATCGTGCATGGCGAACTCATTCATATTAAGGTGCCTTTCAAATTTAGATGGCCAACAGGTAATTGAAATTCGACGCGAGGAGGAATCAGGACTAGAAAGAATCGGGAAAAATTAAATAATAATATTGCCTAAAATTACAGTTATATAATTAACGATCTAATAGAAAAAAAATGGCAAGAAAAATCAAGGAACAACACAACAAAGTTATAAAGGATTAGTTCAGTTCATTTCATTTGGAAAATACTCTGGTTTGTTTATTTATTATGGGTTTCTTTTCCCCATATTCCGCACTGATGCCTCAGTTTGAGATGTCTCTGGATGTCAGGAGTGGCGGCGCTTTCTATATTGCTTCATATATTTCGAATTTAATTTTTTATTTTTAGGATTTAGAATAGTGCCGCTTTCCTTTGTATAAACTTAAATGAATTAATCTATTCTGTGACGAACTTCCACCATGTAAAGCCCATTTCACACCTTGTCACAACTACTTGCAACTCCCATAGGACACCGTGCATTAAAAAGTTGCACTCAAGTCGAGAGACTTTTTCGTGTGAGCAAGAAAAAATCTCAGTTGCATGTACCCTTAACCAATCAGAACTCAGGATTACTTTGGCTGCATTGTGGCGAACTAGACTTCGCCAACTGGTTGTTTACTTACTTTTTAAGACGCCAACTTTCCGTGCTTGCAAAAATATGCGCAAATAAAAATGGGTATTAACTGGATGGCAAAGATGAAAATAGATCTAATTAAGGAAGTCCGGAAACATAATTTTCTGTTTGATGCAAACAATGCCCATAGTTTGATTAAAGTTTGCTTTCAAAAAGATGAAACTTGCCAAATTTTGAGATAAATAATTTTTTGTGGAAACTCGAAAAAGTTGCAGTTGAAAGAAAGTTGCAGTTGCAAGTAGCTGTGCAGGTGTGAAACAGAGACATAACATAGAGTGGACTGCGCATTGGCAAACCTAAAGTGTCCTAAACATCTAACTTACACAGTCACATGACTGTGTCGCGTTTGGCTCGCATCTATGGCGAGTTTACCATTTGGCGAGTTTTTCCACAACGACCTGAACACAGAGGCCGACAATCTAATGTTATGATAAAGAAGCTTGGAAAGGAGCAAGGATGAATCGCTAGTATTTTAAGATCCTCTTAATAGATATCAGATTATTTCTTTGATTTTGTGAGTCTATTTAAGATTACTTGAACAATTGAATGTGGACTCTTTATTAAAAATTAATTTAAAAGAACATTAGTAGGTTTATGTAGAGTGTTGTTGCTGTAATATAAGTTGGTAATTGACATGGTGAACATTTTCTGCCGTCTCTATAACTTTCGTTCTAACTGTCCGATTTAAAAAAAAAAAAATCAATTTTTTTTTAAATATGGCTTCTTCCTTTATTTCACCTGGAATAAATCAACTTTCTAAAACACATCAATATATTCCAAATTCAGCAAATGTTCTACTTTTTAAATATAAATAACTCAAACACGATTGCAAAAACAGGTTATTCGTTTTGACCTACAAAATACCAACAATGCTCAAAAAATCGTCTGCAAAAACATTAAAAAAAATTCAAGCTGCCGTGATTGGTAGAAACCCACGTGACTTGGGTATTGATGGTAGTCTCCACTTCGGTTTGCTAGCTGATATTCAGGTCTGGCGACAAATTGGAATAGTTCGTAACGAAACGGTAGCGTTAAGTTGCCATATGTAGCAACCTTTCCCCTCTTGGCGATTTATGATGTTTAGGACATAATGCTAATCTGCAAGGGATGGCGGTTTTCCAGAAAAAACCGGTTTTCCATTTTCCATCGGTTTTTCCCTAAAAAACCGGTTTTCGGTTCCAAAGGGCCTCATACAAAAAAACCGGTTTTCAGTCAAAACCGGGCCCACCGGTTTTTTGAAAACCGGTTTCGGTTTTCCATCCCTAAGCTGCTTTACTATGAATGCGCAGTCCACTCTATGTTATGTCTCTGGTGTGAAATGGGCTTAACAAATCCGTGTCTCATGATTTAGTGATTGATCGGTCATGATTAGTGGTTGTTTGTCGTTGTCGATTGTTACTTTATAACTTTTATCAGTAAAAATTATCGTTTAATTATTTTTTCTTATAGCAATGAATTTTTTGTCAATAATACAAAAACCAAAACAATTTTTTTTGCCACAGAGCTTTATATATTAATATACATAAAAATTCATAAACACGATGCCTTTAATTTTGGGATTTGTTATAAAAAGCTCTAAAACGACAAGGAATTATTTTAATAATTGTTTGTCGAATTAGAAGTTTTATTATTAGCAGTCTTAATTAATAGTGAATGCAAATACCTTCGAGTTTATTTTCCTCTGAATTTATCAGTGCCTATTATAAGATCTAATAGAATTTTAATTGAAGTTATCAAATATTCAAGCTTAAGATTTGAGACTGACTTTAAAATAAAAACTTTTATTAGTCTATAAATTACCTATTTATCCCCAATAATGCATACTGGTGGTCCAAAAGTCAGGACAAACTTAAAAATTGACTAAAAGAAAAACAAATAAAGAAAAAGATGCGGTTTGCACTAAACGGATTGAAAAGAAGCCGGGTTTTGTGTGGTTACGAAAAAATAAGTATAAAAAAACAACCCGTGACTTAGTAACCCATCACTATACCAAAACCAACCTTAAGTTTGCAGCAGAGGAACGTACTATAATAGGCGGATGAATTTGCGTAAACAACGCGGCTGGCGCCGCAGCTTCGCCTGCTTCGATTGGTTGATAACTTTACCCTGATATTCGTGCGCCCTGTTACGTCAAAATCGAAGGAAAAGAATAATTAAAATAACACTCTAACTGAAGCTAAACTAATAAAAATAATAAATTTATATCTTGAAATAACAAATGAATTGGTTTATTGAATGTTAAATACCGTTTTGTATTCGATTCTCGCCCTCAAAAATGTGAACTATTTACCCTCTTTCTCGTAGAACATCTGTATACTGCAAACTTAAAGTCGGGAGAAGTATAGGCGGATGAATTTGCGTAAACAACGCGGCTGGCGCCGAAGCTTCGCCTGCTCCGATTTGGTTGATAATTTGACCCTGATATTCGTGCGACCTGTTACGTCAAAATCGAAGGGAAATTTTTTAAAAATAACACTCTAACTGAAGCTAAACTAAAATAATAAATTTATGTCTTGAAATATTAAATAAATTTGTTTATTGAATGTGAAATACCTTTTTGTATTCGATTCTCGCACTCAAAAATGAGAACTATTTACCCTTTTTCTCGCAGAACATTTGTATACTGCAAACTTAAGGTCGGTTTTGGATAGTAGCACTGAAAGATGCTAAATGTGTCTGCTAAAACCCAAGAAACGCTAAAGTGCTGAGAATGGTATGGTGACTCATCTTACAACGGTTCTTCTGAATGGTGGACATCATATTGAACATTTAATGTAAATAATTGTAACTAATCTTGTAATTATTTGTTTTTGTAAATTATCTTTTGATGAAATAAAAAATAAAGCGCCATCTGTAGATCTCCAACAGAACTACGATTATTACTATTGTTATTATTATTTTATTTTATTTTTGTAGCCACATAAAACCCGGCTTCTTTTCAGGCAGTTTGGTGCAAACCGCATCATTTTTTCTTTATTTGTTTTCGAATTATTCAATTTTAATGTTTGTCTTGACTTTTGGATCACCTTGTGACCATTGACTTTTGTGAACATTTTTTCTTACCAAAAATTTTCTTTGTCATACATTATTTTTCCAATAAAGTAAAGCACAAAATCTGTTTAGATTACAAAGTTTTATTTATATGCATAAAATCTAAATTAATGTTTTTAATATGCATGCTCACATTTAATAATACAAAACAAGACAATTAGTATTTGTATACAGGGCTTCTCGGTGCATTTTTTTAAAGGAAAAACTGTTAATAGGGTCAAGAAATATGATTCCCACTGACACTGAAATTTTTCATTATACTCTTTTAACTTCACCGAATTTAAAGTACACCTTACAATTAGTACAAAATAGGCAGAGGCACTATATTGAAAACTCGAATAAATATCAAGTGTCATAAATTAACCCACCCCCCTCCCAGTCCTGATATGAAACTAGTAATTACCAAAAATAATTAGTTTTATTAAAATAGTTTTTAATTGCCTAAAATTCAAATTCCTAATAAAAGCATTTCATACTATTCCCATATTCTTTGTCACTTTTTTTTTTTTTTTAAAAATTAATTTTAAATAAAAAAACAACTAGACAAATCACAAACAAGTCTTGTACAAAAGTGTTGGAGGTTATTCACTCATTATGATTTATTGTTATAAAAGTAAATAGTATTTTTTTTTATTCCCCTCTTCAATAGGCATTTTAGGTAAAAGCAGACTTATGTTGAACATTACTTTAAAGAAATGTGTCGGTTACCGGATTTCTTTTGTTGTTTGATGAGTTTACTGACAATAACAAAGCCTCCACCAATTTCCCTAAATGTGAACTTTTTTTAATGCAAAACAGTTTTCTAAAAATAACGCGAACAGTCGATTATTGTATATTTAAAAAATTATGTGATCTTTTATTTATAAAGGTAAAAAGGTATATATAGTCATGTACAAACAACATCCCGTTAAAAACAACCATTTATGTATTAAAATTTATTTTTAAAACTTTTTATGCGCATCACTTGCTCTGCGCTAAATGGCACAATTATGAAATAAACAACCAATTTTTTTTCATTCAATCAATTTGAACCATTTTTTAATTTTAAAACTACCGACGAAAATTAAAGATAAATGTGATTTCAAACGTGACTCTATAAGCAATAAGAGGAACACGCGACCCTAAATTAATACTCGTGCCTGGCTACCAAATTTCATTTTCTTTTACTTTAATCTAGGAGGATAGAAAGAAAAGGAACAGTCAACGCTAGGGTACCTTGTCAACGCGGATTCAAACGTAAAGTTTCGTTAGCAGGCCACTTTGGCGATGGAGTGGACTGCGCTTTCATAGTAAAGCAGCTTAGGGATGGAAAACCAAAACCGTTTTTCAAAAAACCGGTGGTCCCGGTTTTGACTGAAAACCGGTTTTTTTGTATGAGGCCCTTCGGAACTGAAAACCGGTGTTTTAGGGAAAAACCGATGGAAAATGGAAAACCGGTTTTTTCTAAAAAACCGCCATCCCTTGCAGATTAGCATTATGTCCTAAACATCATAAATCGCCAAGAGGGGAAAGGTTGCTACTTATGGCAACTTAACGCTACCGTTTCGTTACGAACTATTCCAAATTGTCGCCAGACCTGAATATCAGCTAGCAAACCGAAGTGGAGACTACCATCAGTATCCAAGTCACGTGGGTTTCTACCAATCACGGCAGCTTGATTTTTTTTAATGTTTTTTGCAGACGATTTTTTTAGCATTGTTGGTATTTTTCTCTTTTGGCTTTTATAATAAATATTTAATTACATTCTTTTAATCTCTGAGCATGTTAACAATCGTGAATGTTGTTCTCTTAATTCAGTCTAAACGTTTTGTGCAAGATGCCAAATGATTGTGAATTCCTAATCGTGAAGAGGGGTATAAAAAAGGATTAGTCACACTTCGCGGGTAAAATTTATTTAGTTCTGCATACTTTAAGTAATTGTGTGTTCTTCATAAACCATAATTCCTATCGAGGGAATTTATTCTAAAAGCTCTTTTATACTGAAAAATCATATTCATGATTAAATCACCGTTGTTAGAACTCTAATTATAATAAATATTTTGGGCCAAGTCAATTAAATTAATGGTCTGAACATTGGACTGCTTAGAAATAGAATATTTTTTTTTACAATTTGGTCAAAACGAAACCTGTTTTTGCAACCGTAGTGTTTCAGTTATTTATATTTAAAAAAGTAGAACATTTGTTGAATTTGGAATAGATTGATGTGTTTTAGAAAATTGATTTATTCCAGTTGAAATAAAGGAAGAAGCAATATTTCAAAAAAAAAAATATTTGATTTTTTTTTTAATCGGACCGTTAGAACGTAAGTTATGGAGACGGCAGAAAATATTCACCATGTCAATAACCAACTTATATTACAGCAACACTCTACATAAACCTACTAATGTTCTTTTAAATTAATTTTTAATAAAGAGTCCACATTCAATTGTTCAAGTAATCTTAAATAGACGCATAAAATCAAAGAAATAATCTGATATCTATTAAGAGGATCTTAAAATACTAGCGATTCATCCTCGCTCCTTTCCAAGCTCCTTTTATCATAACATTCGATTGTCGGCCTCTGTGTTCAGGTCGTTGTGGAAAAACTCGCCAAATGGTAAACTCGCCATAGATGAGAGCCAAACGCGACACAGTCATGTGACTGTGTAAGTTAGATGATTAGGACACTTTAGGTGTGCCAATGCGCAGTCCACTCTATGTTATGTCTCTGAGTTAAAGCAATAGAGTGGCAGATCACGTGACCTCTAATGCTAACGAAGGGACGCGCAAGGAGCTCCAAGAAAAGCCCCAACGAAGCCAGTGTTTTGGGTCACGTGATCTGCACTCTAATAGTACTTTAACTATGATCGCTGTGGTTCCTAGCTATCAAGATTCAGGCGATTGACGATCCCGGCGCTTGGACCAAGCGAAGAGGAAAGAGAGAAACCAGATTTCTGCCGCCAATGTCCGCCAAGAAGACAATTGCAGGTGTTCGCCTAATAAATCAATCGGTTCTTCCCGTGTACTCTTCATATTTGATCAAACAGATTGTTTAACGCATATAATAACAGAACTTTTATTTAAGATGCATATGAAATGCGAAATAAAGTTATCTGATCATTATATTTGATTCATATAACTTGCATATATATTCTTTTTATTAAACAATTTTAATTAATGATATCCAATTTTTGTTTAAAACTGATTTGATTCCTATTTTTGATGCCTACTTGTTAATTTTAATAAAGCTAATATATTAAGTATTTTTTTTTTACAAATTTGCAATTAATTTCTGTGGTACTTATGCTACGAAATTACTAATACTTGTCGCTATTTTCATGAATAAATTATAAAATCAATAACAATTTTTTTCAATCAAAAATACATTGAATGGAAAGTTTCTATGATTTTCCATTAATAATCTTTCGTTTCGATTCGAAGGCTTTTAAAATTCTCTAATTGTTTTTTTCCCCGCCAAACATAGCAATGCATTCTTATCTCTACTCTTGGGGTTACCTTTATTTGCGCCAAACAGCAAACTGTATGTCTTGAATTGATTATCTGCATCTTTAGAATCATTATTGCAATTTAACGACAAGAGATGGCAGCACAACATTAGGAATACATATTTTTTCAGAACGCATTTATATTTCAGAGGATTTATCAGCCAACTTTATTTTGATTCTGACTCGCCAGGTGGCGTTACAAATTTTCGCCAAATGATACGTCTGGCGATTTCAAAAAGTTGATACGTTTCTCTTTCTGGGGAGGAGCACGGCAAGCTTTCTCAATCACAAGATAAAGATTATTCGATTGTAATCAGGTTTAGACTAACGAAAACTGGTTCCGGTACTCTTTTGCGAGCCCGGACGATGTTCTGGAGGGGAAAAAATTGTGTTGTTTGGTTATGTCTCTTTCATTTAATTTTTTTTATTTGTTTAATAAATTATATTTATTTTGTAAATATTACGATCTTTCAGGAAACGATTTCTTTTCTGGTTTGCTCGTACTAATACATTATATTTCTTTTTATAATTACCGAGATTTGATACCGCTATGAACTGCTCTAAAGTCATCCCCGTAAACTTCGGAATACTAGTTTAGCTTCGGCACATAAACAGTATTGTTCTTAAGGGGTCATAGAAGTCTTAAAAATCTGCAAAGAAGGTGATCTTTAATGTAATTTTTTAACTGCTCAACATATAAGTAGATTTTTTATATGTAATTTTATAAAATTTATTTATTATATAACAAATTTTAAAATTTATGAAACTTCAGCCAAAACTAAAATAAATGATAACAAACATAAAACTATTTGAACACATTGGGATTAGGCTTGCGTGCCAAATTTTGAGGTCAAAATTGAAGAAATGAGCAAGAAAATGACTTTATATTGTACAAATATGTACAAACAAAGACTTGTACCTAAATTCTGAGCTCAATTTTAATTAGAATTTATGTTAAGAGCTTTTTTCTAAAAAAAATTAATAAAAATTTAAGAAAAAAAAAGCTCTGAAAATAATTACTTATTAAAATTTAGTTTAGAAATTAGGTATAAGTCTTTGTTTATACATATTTTTACAATATAAAATCATTTTCTTTGTCATTTCTTCAATTTTGACCTCAAAATTTCGCACTCAAGCCTAATCCCAATGTGTTCCAATAGTCTAATGTTTGTTATCATTTATTTTAGTTTTGGCTGAAGTTTCATAAATTTTAAAATTTGTTATATAATAAGTAAATCTTATAGAATTGCATATAAAAAAATTATACTTTTATATTGAGTAGTTAAAAATTGCATGAAAGATCAAACTATGCTTTGTAGTACCTTCTTTGCACATTTTTAAGACTATGACCCCTTAAATCTAGTTCCGTACTTTTAATTGTTGGCGTAGCAATCTGTTTGTTAAAACTAATGGCATACTAATGCAAAAGTAGAAACCCCAATGTATAATGAATCTGCCGTATTAGCAGTTTCGAAGGCAATAATAAGGTCAGCAAGATACAAACAAACGCGGGTTTATGGTCTTCAAAAACATGTGCATGAACCTTTTGTATTGCTAGTGGCAGTTTGTCAATTTGTTCATTCGGTTGCTCTTGTAAATTAGACACTGGTCTCTTCATTACAAGCCTTACTCCCGCCACTAATCTGTACTTTCGTTCTGAAAGAAGCTTTCTACATTGCACACCTTTGGAGCCGGGAAATCTTGACGTGTTTTTTGCAACTTTTCAAGGCCTCTAAAATAGCGTTGGACTGAGTGATTGGCACATTAAACTTTCAGTACTCTGCCACCAAACGACGCATGTTCTTGAATGTTGCTCGAGAAGTTCTTAAAGAATTAACTGTTACTTAACTGTAACAGTTACTTAAGTACTAGAATGAAATTCCCGTCGAAACGCAAGGGTATTATAATAACATTAACTGCCACCTATAACCACTTCCGCACAAGATTTATAACTTCAGAACAAATATAGACTAACCCAGCATTCAGTTACAATTTGAATCTTCAACTCTAAAAATTGGCCACTATAATTAAATTTTTTCTTCCGCAAATTAAATAAATAATCTTTATAGTTTGCAAAATTTATTTGCAGTTTGAAGAATAATTATGTAAAATTGAACGAGTCACATCCTGTAGCATCCTTTCCGTGATCTTTGGCAATGCTTTGAAAATCTCACCTTAAATTACACGAGATTCTTGTAATTAAATAACTATCAATAACTATAATATTTGAAAAACCTGATATATCCAGAACATTTGGCAATGATAAACATGAAATAACTCCAAATTGCACTGATAATTAAAGGAATTTAATTGTAAATTAATACCAATTAGCTCTTTAAGCAAAAAAAGTAACACTGTGAACCACTTTCTTAGTAAACAAATATAATAAACATTCAAAAAAAAATCACATTGTTATATATTTTTTATAACGCCATTCCAAATCGATTTACAAAGAAAAAATTAATAATCTTTAACATTTCAAATAAGGTTTTTCGTGATATTGCTGATGTGGCAACAGTAATTTAAATGACTAAAAATTAAATTCCAATGCTACTTTAATGGGTCGCGTTCGTCGACATGACAAGATGACAGATATCCGTATGGACGTACAAACAGAAGAACAAAAAGTATGAAGTTAGGTCCCTGCTGTCCTATCTTTCGATGACAAAAATGACTCTTAAGATCTGATGGATAGAACAGATTTCGTCACCGAAGTAAGGACAGACAGACGAGACACTTTGGGAAGACTACCATGTCAATACCTTCTTTTCTATTAAAAAAATGTTTCGAATTTAAAAAATGATTATAAAATATTCTAAAAATATCGTCAGGGCTTCATCCTCATTGACTATACATCCCAGGACCCCTCCCTAAACATTTTTAAATAAACGTTTATATTTCTCCCTTCAATAAACCCACAGACTACGGCCGTCATTTTAGAAATGGTAAACCAAAGGTCACAAAGTGATTCGATGGAATAACTCGTCAAATATTCAGCCAAATGTAACAAAAACTAAGATTTAGGGTTTATGAGGATTCTTAATATTTCTTAATTATAAAATTGGGTGCTGCCATTGAAAATTTTAAAGTTAATAGCATTTTTAATATGAAGACGGCTCCTTATGCAATTTGTTTTGTCCTGCAATTAACTCATGATGTTATATAAACACAAAGTCAAAAAGGTTCTATAGAATGACTAACGTTCGAAATAATCACTAGTGGGAACTTTTTCCACAGCTGTACATATCAAAATAGCTAAAAGTATCCAAGCGCCAATAGCCCTCGTGTAGCTCTAGTGCGACGATAATTTAAACCAAATCTAATCTAAAAGTATCCAACCTATACTACAACTAAAGTAGTCAAGTTTAAAAGTCGCGCGAAATTCTTTCAGAGACATAACATAGAGTGGACTGCGCATTGGCAAACCTAAAGTGTCCTAAACATCTAACTTACACAGTCACATGACTGTGTCGCGTTTGGCTCGCATCTATGGCGAGTTTACCATTTGGCGAGTTTTCCAACAACGACCTGAACACAGAGGCCGACAATCTAATGTTATGATAAAGAAGCTTGGAAAGGAGCAAGGATGAACCGCTAGTATTTTAAGATCCTCTTAATAGATATCGGATTATTTCTTTGATTTTGTGCGTCCATTTAAGATTACTTGAACAATTGAATGTGGACTCTTTATTAAAAATTATTTTTAAAGAACATTAGTAGGTTTATGTAGAGTGTTGCTGTAATATAAGTTGGTTTTTGACATGGTGAATATTTTCTGCCGTCTCTATAACTTTCTTTCTAACGGTCCGATTTTTAAAAAAATCCGTCTCTATAACTTTCGTTCTAACGGGCCGATTTAAAAAAAAAAATCAAATATATATTTTTTTAATATTGCTTCTTCCTTTATTTCACCTGGAATAAATAAAATTTCTAAAACACATCAATATATTCCAAATTCAACAAATGCTCTACTTTTTAAAAAAAGATAACTCAAAAACTACGATTGCAAAAACAGGTTTCGTTTTGACCAAATTGTAAAAAAAATATTCTACTTCTAAGCTGTCAATGTTCAGACCATTAGTTTAATTGACTTGGCCCAAAATATTTATTATAATTAGAGTTCTAACAACGTTGATTTAATCATGAATATGATTCTTAAGTATGAGAGCCTTTAGAATATATTCCCTCGATAGAAATTATAGTTTATGAAGAACACACAATTACTAAAAGTATGCAGAACTAAATAAATTTTACCCATGAAAGTGTGACTAATACTTTTTTATACCCCTCTCTACAATTAGGAATTCACAAGCATTTGGCATCTTGCACAAAACGTTACTGAATTAAGAATACAATATTCACGATTGTTAACATGCTCGGAGATTAAAAGAATGTAATTAAATATTTATTATAAAAGCCAAAACAGAAAATACCAACAATGCCCAAAAAATCGTCTGCAAAAACATTAAAAAAAATTCAAGCTGCCGTGATTGGTAGAAACCCACGTGACTTGGATATTTATGGTAGTCTCCACTTCGGTTTGCTAGCTGATATTCAGGTCTTGCGACAATTTGGTATAGTTCGTAACGAAACGGTAGCGTTAAGTTGCCATTGTAACAACCTTTCCCCTCTTGGCGATTTATGATGTTTAGGACATAATGCTAATCTGCAAGGGATGGCGGTTTTTTAGAAAAAACTGTTTTTCCATTTTTCATCGGTTTTTCCCTAAAAAACCGGTTTTCGGTTTCGAAGGGCCTCATACAAAAAAAACCGGTTTTCAGTCGAAACCGGGACCACAGGTTTTTTGAAAACCGGTTTTGGTTTTCCATCCCTAGCTGCTTTACTATGAATGCGCAGTCCACTCTATGTTATGTCTCTGAATTCTTTGGCTGGATTTATAATGAGTTCCGCCCACTTTTCCATGTGGTTTAGGTTTACAGTTTGAATGATTTAGATATTGGCGTTTTTTTCCTTCTACGATTTGGCGACATTTATTTTTGTGTGTCATCAAATTTTAAAATCATAGATTCTCGTTTGTTATGAACGTTTTTGTCATAAAAAGTACTTGAAATGTAAAAGCATCATTTAAATTCTGTATTAACATACAAAGATAATGCATGAGTGAATTATTTAAATTAATAATAAATCTTTTTAATCAATTAAGCCAAGTTGTCCTACAGATGTCGCCACGATTCTCAAAATGAAGCTTTTAAAAAAAATTAATAATTAAAAAACTGATTGATATTGTTCCTTCAAATCTTTTTTAAATTGTCTTTCATCCCTATTTGCGTATCTGGTGCAAACAGATCATACGTTTAAAAAATACTTTTCAAGAAACTATGATTTGAAAAATAAAGCATTACGTGTATAGGACTGACAGTCCCTCTTAAATCCTGATTCTTTTTAGATCACCCTTGCATTGCTTAAAAGCTCTTTAAATATACATAACAAGAGAAAAACATTTGCAATAAAAAAATTAAATTCAAGCATAAGAAAATGTTTTAAAAATTTGGTTTTAGATATTGTTAATGACCTTTTTTTTAATATTATAGTTGTTTTTGTTGTCTTGTTTATTTTAATTTAATAAAATACCCTCGGGTATTTTATTAGAAGAAGATAGGTATCTTCTGAGTAAATATTTTAATTTTTCATTAAGTCCATCGATGTGCCGTTGAATGTGGTGAACGAGAGTGGTTTGGTTCGCACTAGAGCTACACAAGGGCTATTGAACGAGATTGGTACAGGGACGGTCGATGTAGCGAAGAAATTCACATTTAAGATTCCAAAGGGCAATTTGAAATGAATTCATTTTACATGTTTTTTTTTCATTTTGACATTTTTGGCAACCTAGTTTTGTCTTTCTCCAGCTGCTTATAATACAGTATACACTAAAAAAAGCCGGCGGAGCTGTGGTTAAAATGTTAGCATCTGGAGCTGCTGGATCCGTGTTCGAATCCCATTGAGGCATGGATGTTAGTGCTTGTCGAGTATGTGCGGAGTACGTGCTCGTTAAATCTGTTGGGTCCGAAAGTCATTGCGCAGTTACCCACGGGTACAGGTACCTGGAGAAAATTCCCCCCCCCCCCCTTCAGGGACATGTGTAAATTGTGGAGGTGGCAACAGATGGCAGCATCTGTCATTTGTGTATGTGTGTGTCTTGAGTTTTCCTACTTGACGATGGTTTAAGCGGGTCCTTGCGACCAAGCACACAAGCCTGAAAATAAATGTCTACCAACCAACCAAAATACACTAAAAAAATATGTTTTTACAATTAAGCGTTGTTCTTCAAAAGGCTTTAAATCGGAGCCGGATTTCTATATAGGAAAACTAAGTTGTAGCCAGAGCGGCAAATTTTTGGGGTTGGAAATTTTACAACCAACTAAAGTGGCATTCATAATAAAAATTCAAGATATTTTTCAAATAATTTACAGAAGTAATGCAGAAATCATAAACGTATATACAGCACTAGTATTTAGGAGCAAACATGCAAAGCCGCTGCATGGGCAAATGCACCCTCTCCCCCTGGATTTGGAAGTTAATTGAAAGAAAAATGATTTAAAAAGAAAAAAAAACAGTTAAAAAAAATTGCCTATTATTTCGCTTTTGATTTAGACAGTAAAGGTAAATACATTATTCTAATATGTAGACACAAAAAAATAGTCAAGAAAACTATATCTGGGATATCTTACAATGGAAGTGAGGGATAGAGAACCATCATTCAGGCGCCAAAAAAAAGCACAAATAAATTCGTTATTCCAAATACAACCGTCGACTTCATTTGTTATTCATTTTCTTTTGTTATCAACATAAAAATAGAGTGCTGGCAGAGATCAGGAAACATCTTGTCTCAATTATTTTTCTTTCGAAAAATCCTGTAAATCTCAAGTCGCTTCCCGGTCCAGCCAATGAGGGAACAACTGATTAGTTCTTTCCCCAGATCTTCTTCGAAGATTATTGTTTATGTTGTTACATTCGGATTGTATTACATTAGAATTACAGTGAATTTTTTTTAAACATTAATCCTGAAGGTATCAGTAAAAGTCCCTGTAATTATATTGTAATTAATCTTAGCAACAATTTTATAAGCTATTCACTGTTAAGTAATTGCATTGAACAGAAGTGCATATCAAATAATAGTTTTAAAGTGCAATACACATTGGAAAGCAATATGAGTGCCGCCGCTGTGGTTGTTCTACTACATCAATTACACCTTATGAGACCAGGGTAAGTGAGGTTATTATAAGTGATTAGTTTTTAAAAAAATGAAAATAACCACTTTTCCCACATTTATATTTGGTGTGATAATTTTAAACATCACATACCATAATAGTTTGCAGCTAACTAGGTATTTTTCCCCAAAGGGAGAGAATATTGCAACAGGGGCAGCAAATCGATCGTAGCCTACAGACAGCAAAACTTTAAATCCGGCCCTGGTAAAAAAGTGGAAGGTATTATAATCGTTCAGTCCGTCCGTCACCCACTTTCACAGAACGAAACGAAGTCTCACAAAGAAGTGGGATACGTCATTTTGAAGCAAAAAAGCTGGCTAGGCTGCATCCCACATTTTATTAAAAATTTAAATTAGAAGTAATTTGAAATTTAAATAACTAAAAAATTAATCTACATTAAAACAACATGCAGATTCTATTTATGCAATATTTTCACTGTTGCAGCTTTGGCAAACGTATGAGAAACTTTATTTAAAATAAAGCTCTTGAAATAATATTTTACTTTTGCGATCTAATTCAATTTGGATTGTTGTAATATCTCACATTAGAGTTCTTTCGATGGTTCATTACATATGGATGAAAAAAGATGAAGAGTTGTAACTTTGCATAAAAAATATGCAATGTTTTGCTTTTATTTTTTAAAGCATAAATTTTACCAAATATTTATTTTTTTGAACTGTAAATTTATTTAATAATCGATAAATAATAACTGAATTTTCAAAAGAAAGTTTAATGTAAATAGAAAATTATATTGACTTAAAGATATTTATTTTCAAAAAAATTTCAGCATTATTCAAACAAAATTTGAAAAAACCATAAAAACTAATTATAAAGCTGAGAAAGAAAACTAATGAGAACAGTGAATTTGGGCGTTTAAATGCTCGAATGAGAATTAGCTAAAGGCACTATTTGGCAATTTTTTTTTCTGAGATGTAATAATATTGTTCATTGTTCACTGCAGAGAAACACAAATGCCAAGAGAATTAATGAAAAAAAGAAATGCACCAAATAGTATAATAAAATGCGATGCATGCCGAGTTAGAAAAATGTGTTGAAAAATTTAAATAAAAAATTCAGATCAAGCAAAGTAAAATTGTCGAGTTTAGGATTCTTTTAAGAATTAAAACATAATTAATTTTAGACCAAATATTGAATTCTGAATGAATTATATAAAAAAAACTTAATATAACATTTTGATTTTGATAAATTTTTTTTGCTTACTTGTCAAAATATTAATGCATACAATTAAGTCGCCAAATACTATAATATTATAATATTAAGTGCAACCCCCCCCCCCAGTATTAACAAATACAACAGCCTGTTGAATAAGCATGATTATATTTAACATCATTTCTAAATGATAAATTTACATCATGTCAAACAAATTCAGATTACAGGCATCATGATACAATACTAATTTGCAATAAAGGGAGGTGGGGGGGGGGGAGCAGTAGCACAAAGAATGCATTTGCACTAGGGATGCACCGTCCGAATATTCAGTTACTATTCGGTATTTGGCCATATTCGGTTCGGCTGAATAACTTTACTATTCGGCTGAATAGTGAAATTTAAAAAAAATCAAATTTCCTCATGTTATCTACTTCTAAAACATTACTTAGGAGTAATGTATTAAAGGAATGGAGTATTAAAAGGAAAAAAAGTAACGCAAAGGATGCATTTGCAGCACATTACTACAAACTCTTTGACATAATCCATAAAAACAGTTTGCACTGCAAAATAAACTATCAAAGTTATGAGCTACAATCTAATTATTTTGCCTTTAAACACTAATATAAACCTAGCAGAAGTATGAAGACATATTAAGGGCAAATATTGTGCAATAACAATCATAGAAAAATTGTTTTAATAAGAATGAAATGATGATAAATGATTTTAAAAATTTTGCATTAGGTACTAAAACACCAGATAACATTTTTATACTATAAAAAAATATGGTAAACATGAATTTAATATAATTCTTGATAGAAAAAAATATGCTTACTACACAGTTTAAATACAATTTTTTTTAAATGGTGAATGACCGAAACTTGTAGAAGCAGATCGTTTCTTGCCCGACTGGCAAGTTATTAGAGATAGAACGCAGAGGGCGCTCAAGGATATTGGGTGTACCTTGACCACATCACAGAAAGTGTTTCTCTCTATCTCACACTTGACCAAGTTTCTCACGTCATCTATATGTCGAACTCTTAATTGAAAGTTATCGACATTTGGGAGCCTTCTAGCAAAGTATGTAATTCTGTTCAAAGCAGGCAAGGACTGACCGTTGAACTTGTTCACGACGGATTGGGTGCATAATTCCACATCCTTCAGACATTCTTCTTGACGCCATGATAGGACATGAAATCGTAATCAAAGTTCTTCAAATAGGCCCCTTTTTTTTAACAAAAAACCCGATTTCCTCATGGGTTTATCTCCCTCTCCTAGTTACTTATATTCAGAGCAGTTTCATCTCGATTGTTCTCCACGTTGGATCAGCGCCTGCTTCCAAGAGTAGCTTCATGGCCTTTTTACGGTACTCGTACTCCCAGCAAGTGATATGCAAAGGCGTGTCACCAAAGAATATCTTGAGGCTGAGATGCAGGCCCTCCTTCTCCAGAAGAATCTGGATCACGCTGGTGTGACCAAAAAAAGCAGCCCAGTGCAGGGCAGTCCTTTGCAATCTGCCACTCAGGTTGACATCTGCTCCGGCTCGGATGAGGAGGGCTGCGACCTCCGCCTGTCCATCTCTTGCAGCCAAAATGAGAGGAGTCTCTCCATCTTGGTTTATCAGCATTGGGGTCTGCCTTTCCGCTGTCCAGGATACGGTGCACGATGTCCGTCCAATTAGCCCAAGAGGCATGGTGAAGGAGGGTGCGCCCACGGTCATCAACGCAGTTTACTTGGGCTCCCCGATGAAGGAGCAAATCCACAATATCCTTCTTGTCCCAAAAAGCAGCCCACATCACAGGTGTACGACCACGATGATCTTTGAGGTTGATGCTACACTTGCTGTCGATGAGCAGTCCTGCCACTTCGTACTGACCACAAAGAGCTGCCCTGTGCAGAGGTGTCTGTCCTTTTTCGTCGAGGCTGTCCACGGGCACTCCCGCTTCGATGAGTTGCCTCACCTTTTCCACGTCGCCATTCCCGGCAGCATCGTGCATGGCGAACTCATTCATATCTTTTCAAATTTAGATGGCCAACAGGTAATTGAAATTCGAACATCGACGCATTTCGCGAGAGGAATTAGGACTAGGAAGAATTGGGAAAAATTAAAATAATAATATAGCCTAAAATTACAGTTATATTATTTACGCGAAACCATCTCTGCGACAAAATCTAATACAAAAAATAAAAAAATGGCAAGAAAAATGAAAAATCAAGAAACACAAACAACAAAGTTATAAACGATTAGTTCAGTTCATTTCATTGGTGAGTTCTCCTTCACATATTCGAAAAGATATGACGTCAAAAAGATATAAGCGAATGGCAAAATTTGTGGCGCCATCTAGGATTATAATGGCCAAACAAAATCTCATCACTCGTATCAAATCTTATCATGAAGGCTCAGCTCTCCGGTCAGGAAATCGCTATGTGGAGAACGTGACATCATGAGAAATATCCCCATTTAACTTTAATTAGAAGAAATGGTTTAAGTGCTCCATAATATTTTTTTTAAGTTGATAGCTTTAAATCATTATAGTTAAATTATTTGATATCTAATGAACTATTTTATTTTTACTACTTAATGTAATTGTTAATCTATATAACATAATAAATTAGCAATTTAGATTATTGGTATTTAATAAATTAATTAATATTTTTTACGCATAATAGTATAAAAAATATGTTGCAAAACAAATTAACAACTTACTGTTGCACAATTTAAAAATTTGGATTCTATTGATTTTATTTATGTGAGTTCTGATATACAATGAAAAAAAAATGTGTAGAAATTTTTCAAAAATCGTAAAGAAAACTTAGGTGTGTGTGTGGGGGGGGGGGGGATAGTCAAGGGGGCCCCGTCAAAATCAACTGCCTACAGGCCCCTACACTGCTTAATCCGGCCCTATGACCACCGGGTAAAACGGGCCACTCCCTATTATTTATTTATTCTAATGATTCATTTTGAGGTACATGGGAGGCAGCAGAGCATTGATTATCATAAGCTTGCAACTGTGTGTCGGACATTTTGGTCATTTTATTCTGGAAAATTCAATTGGGACAGGACAAAGTTAATATTTACACCAAAGTAGTTCTCTTTTTTTTCATTCAAGAATTGTGATTTGGAAAATTTTACTTGGCGTATTAAAAAAGATTATATATTGTTTTAGTTAATCTAAGTAAGACAATTTAATTTAGGGTTAATAAGTTTTTGAGAAATTTTTTTGTCAGACTTCCACACGTGGTAAAATGGTTCACCAGAACCTGGGGTACAATGGACCATGGTCCATTGTACCCCATTTCTGTTTGTCATATTCTTTTCTAAATTGTCAGTATGTGTGGAATCAAAACTTAATAAATTATTTTACTTTTAATGAGTGAGCAAATCAGTGTTAATGTAATTTTGCATATTTGAAGTGTTGTTAGCACTAAGCTTAAATTGAAAAAAATAATCCTAATCACCCTTCAAAACAGAGTAAAGAAGTATTTTATATGAACCATCTTTTTATTTAGCTTTTAACATTAAATATTCAATTAATTTTGAAATAATTTAATTCAATTTTTACAAGTTGACAACCATAATTAAATAGTTAATTAAAGATTTTTTTATTTTTTTAAAATATCTATGTTTAATAAGAAAAAAAATTCCTGAAGCTTCAACAATTCTAACTGATACATCTGTGAAAAGAATTGAAGAAGCTAAAATCAAGGAAGAAAAAAAAAATGAACATAAAAATGCTGCTTTAGTTAGAGCTAAAAACAAATTTGAAATTTTTTTTTAGCTTCTAGTAGAAAGAAAAATGATGATAAGCATTTCAAAGTTTTAAAAAAGTATTAGAAATTTCAAGTGATTCTTAAAATATGTCTGCTTGTAGTGATACAGAATACAGTGATGAGGAAATTATTTATTTAATTCATTTATTTTTTAAAAACTCCATTGTGGTCCATTGGACCCGTGCCATGGACCATTTTAAACCCCGGGGTCGGGAAAAATGTCCACTTTGCCACTTGCTGTTAAAAAAATTCAAATTAAATATTTGAATGTAAATTATTGGTTTTCTTTTCAATGTAACATAAAGCTTTATGTTTAGGTAACATGCATGCATATTTTCGAATAAGAATGGATATTAGTTAGAGAGTTAGCACTGAAATTTCACAAAAGTTGTCCATTGTACCCCAGCCTCCCCTATAGGTAAAATCACATCAGGACAGCTGAAAAAAGTAAGTGATTCTTTTCAAAGTGATTGTAGGGTAGCATGAACAATAACTATATCCCTTAAGACACTTCAGAATACAGGTAAAGAATTGAAAAAACAGCTGCGAAGATATCAAACCGCAGTAGTAATGTGAATTATGATTTTGAAATATATTATTCTAACAAAAAGTATAAAACTACATTTGTAAATTATTATTCAAAAAAGGACTCAGAATTGTTGAAAAAAGGCTGCTTACAAAGTATATTGGTTTCATATTACATTTAATTTATTTATGTAATATTAATGCCTCGAGACCTTTGGTCAAACAATAATAAAAAATAATATTTATACAAACTTTGTCCCGTTTCAGTGTTTTACTCCTTATGAACATTTTAAATTTCAGTGAGTTGAAGTTTCGCTTTTATTTTTAAAGCATAAATTTTACTAAATATTTATTTTTTGAACTGTAATTTATCTAATAAACGACAAATAATAGCTGAACTTTCGAAAGAAAGTTATTATGTAAATAGAAAATTATGGCGACTCAGATATTTATTAAAAAAAATACATCATTATTTAAACAAAATTTAGCAAACAATAAAGACTAATTATTAAATCTGAGAAAGAAGACTAATGAGAATAGTAAATTTGGGCTTTTAAATGTTGGAAGGAGAAGTAGTTAAAGGCACTGTTTGGCAATTTTTTTTCCCGAGTTGAACAGCTACGGAAATAAAAAAAGTACCACTAGTGATTATTTCAGCTATTAGTCAACCTGCCTATAGAATCGGACCTTTTTGAGATTGTGAACAATTAACGTTCTGAGTTAATTGCATGACACAAAATTTGCATAAGGGGGCCGTCTTCATATTAAAAATGTTACGAACTTTGAATTTCCAACAGCAACACCCAAATTTAATAACTTAGAAATGCTAATCATTCTCAAAAACCCTTAAATCTAAGTTTTTGTTACATTTGAATGAATATTAGATGAGTTATTCAATCGAATCACATGTGAATCTTTTGGGGACTATCTCTAAATGACAAGCAAGCATGCATGCAAGGACGTCTATTTATCAATTTACACATGTAATTTTATACACGTTCCCCTAAAGGGTGATTAAAAAATATTTTGGGATTTACTCAGCAAATTATGAATAAAATTTTTTTAAAAATTGAGATTTCGCTTAAACTTCCTGTCTTGAATTTTATTTCTGTAAAAATATTAAGTGGTTTCTATTCATATATTTTTAAAAAATTAATATAACAATTATTAAAAAATATAAAAATTGTTTTAAATACCCCAATATTGAATGCATTTTGTTTTGGGTTATTATAATTTCTTTTCAGCAAAAAATTCCTTTCATTATCTTAATTATTTATAGATTGGGATAGTTTTTTTTATGTGAAACTCATTTAACATTATGGGACCTAAACTTTGCATGTCTCTAACTCCCCTAATAATGCTTAAAAACTAACCAAATTTGGCATTTCGTATTAACATAGGTCATAGATTTGAAATATGGACTCAAAAAGGGGTGTTACTATTGGAAATTTCAAAGTTAGTAACATTTTTAATATGAAGATGGCCCCTTATGCAAAATTTGTGTCATGCAATTAACTCAGAATGTTAATTGTTTACAATTTCAAAAAGGTCTGATTCTATAGGGTGACTAACGGCAGAACTAATCACTAGTGGTACTTTTTTTATTTCCGCAGCTGTACCTATATTATAAGTAAAAATTCATTGTTCTCTTGAGAAACACAAACGCCAAGAGAAGCAATAAAAAAATTGTTGAGAAAAAGCAATGCACCAAATACAGTACAGTCCCGATTATCCGAGCTTTAAAATATTTCTAGAATTTTTCCGACGACTACCGAAAAAATAATAATATAGAATAACAAGAAGAAGCGACACCAGCAATCCTGTTATCCTTTAAAAAAATTGCGAAACATTGCTGCCGAGAAACGCCAAAATAACACAAAACAAAAAACAATTAAAGACTTTTTTAAAAGTGAAAGAACTCTATAAAAGTCATGCATATGAATTATGAATTGCACGTGGTCTGTATAACATTTGTATTGTTAAAATATATATCTAGCCAATAGCCATACACAATTGTCTTACTTACATTTTTCGCTTTAACCGAGTTTTTTTTTATCCGAGCTAGTCTCGGTCCACATTAACTCGGATAATCGGGGTTCTACTGTAGCATAATAAAATACGATGCATGCAGAGTTGGAAAAATCTATTGACCAACTTCAATAAAAATTCAGAACAAGCAAAGTAAAATTGTCGAGTTTATGATTCTTTTAAGAATTAAAAACATAATTAATTTTAGACCAAATATTGAATTCTGAATGAATTATATAAAAACTTAATATAATAATTTGATAAATGCATTATTTTTTTAGCTTGAATACAATAGGGATAATTTTTTATTGTCAAAATAATGCATACAATAAAAGAAAAGAGGTACTAAATATTAAGTCCCCACAATCCACATACTATAAATAATATTAAGGAAACCCCCTTCCCCTAGGACTTACCAAATACAATAGCATGTTGAATAAACAATAATTAGATTTAACATCATTTCTAACTGATGCATTTCCATCATGTCAAACAAATTCAGATTACGTACAGCAAGATACAATACTAATTTGCAATAAGGGGGAAAAATTAGCACAAAGGATGCATTTGCACATAATACAAACTCTTTTTATAATCAACAAAAACGGTTTGCACTGCAAAATAAACTATATCAAAGTTACAAGCTACAATCTATCCATTTTGGCTTTAAACATTAATATGAACTTAGCAAAACTATGAAGAAATGTTAAGGCAAATATTGTGTAATAACAATCATAGAATAATTGCTTTATTAAGAATGAAATGTTCATGAATGATTTTAAAAATTATGCATTAGGTACTAAAACAACATATAACATATTTAACACTCTAAAAAAAGGTAAACATTAATTTAACATAATTCTTGATTTAAAAACATAGTGTCGTGAAAGTGCATATGACGTGAAAATGCATACTATACAGTTTAGGTACGATTTTTTTTAAATGGTGAAAGACCGAAACCTGTAGAAGCAGCTCGTTTCTTGCCCGCCTGGCAAGTTATTAGAGATAGAACGCAGAGGGCGCTTAAGGATATTGGGTGTACCTTGACCACATCACAGAAAGTGTTTCTCTCTATCTCACACTTAACCAAGTTTTTCACGTCATCTATATGTCGAGCTCTTAATTGAAAGTTATCGACATTTGGGAGTCTTCTAGCAAAGTAAGTAATTCTGTTCAAAGCAGGCAAGGACTGACGGTTTGAACTTGTTCACGACGGATTGGGTGCATAATTCCACATCCTTCAGAACATTCGTCTTGATGCCATGATAGGACATGAAATCGTAATCAAAGTTCTTACAAATAGGCCCCTTTTTGAACAAAAAACCCGATTCCTCGTGGGTTATCTTCCCTCTCCTAGTACTTATATTCAGAGCAGTTTCACCTCGATTGTTCTCCACGTTGGGGTCGGCGCCTGCATCTAAGAGTAACTTGATGGCCTTTTTACGGTACTCGTACTGCCAGCAAGCGATATGCAAAGGCGTTTTACCAGTGTGATCTTGAGGCTGAGATGCAGTCCCTCCTTCTCTAGAAGAATCTGGATCACGTCGGCCTGACGTCTTCCAGCAGCCCAGTGCAGTGCAGTCTTCCTTAATACACCACTCAGGTTGACATCTGCACCGGCTTGGATGAGGAGGTTGCAGCCCTCTCGTTTCCTTTTCTTGCAGCCACAATGAGAGGAGTGTCTCCATCTTGGTCTACAGCATTGGGGTATGCCTCTCCTTTGTCCAGGATAAAACGCACGATGTCCGTCCAACCCCTTCTACTGGAGGCCTGGTGAAGGAGAGTCTCCCCATTGGCATCAACGCAGTTTACTTGGGCTCCATGATGAAGGAGCAGATCCACAATATCCCTATAACCAGGAATAGCCGCCCACATCACAGGTGTATGACCACGATGATCTTTGAGGTCGATGTTACACTTGCCGTTGATGACACTCCTGCCACTTCGTACTGACCATAACGAGCTGCCCTGTGCAGAGGGTCTGTCCATCTTCATCGAGGCTGTCCACGGGCACTCCCGCTTCGATGAGCTGCCTCACCTTTTGCAAGTCGCCATCCCCGGCAGCATCGTGCATGGGGAACTCAGTCATATTTCAATGTCTTTTAGATTTAGACGGCCAACAGGTAATTAAAAATTCTAGAAACGATAAAAAAAAATGGCAAACATCAGAAACAACAAGTAAGGTATAGTGGCTAGATAAGAGATAGTGTGCCTTTCTAATACTCTCAACCGTGAAAAATACGTCAAGATTTTTCATGAAATGTGTTAGGTGGCGCTGAGATCGATATAAACGTTAGCTTTATGGTTTGTTTACATACGATCAAGGCTGTCTTCTTTTGAGTTTTCCATTATTTTAGCCGTTAAATCGTCGTTGATTTTTTTTAAAACAATTTGTATAATATGAGTTGTAATAGAAAGTCGAGAAACAAACAGTCTCATTGTTTTGTATGTACTTGGATGTACTACAAGTGACCGAACAGTGATAAATTGTCTTCCGGCCAGAAACAGAAGTTCTTGAAACTTGGAAGAAAGGCAATCCCGAGAGGTGATAGAGAACTGGACGAGTTAAGACGTGAATTGCATTTTGACGAATATTTTATTGAGAGACTTTACAAACACATTATTCACAATGAAGAAGTTTTAATTCCTAGAGGTAAGCCTGTGTTGAAACCAGAAGCATAATTCCTATAAAATTCCCTGACTTGCCCCATTATTTATCAAAGAAAGCTCCAATAAAACGAAAAACAAAAAATTTAGTAGAAGGAGGAAGAAAAATCTCGAGGATTAGTGAACCTGAAATTGATTTTGACATTCAGAACATCGCAGTGGAAAATGATATCGTGGGCCTTTGCAACATAGCTTTTGCCATCAAAACTTTTGATCAAAGTTCACTATGAGAAAAAATCCAACTATCGTAAGTTTTTGTACATGGAGAACATGTTAGTTTTTTTTTTGTATCCCATCTTGCACCACATCAAGCTCCAAGAAATTCTGCAGGATTACCCTAGATGGAGCCATCTACTACCTTCAACTGCAGTGTCCCCTGTCCCCAGCACAATGGATAAACCTCTCAACAAGCACGCTCTAGTTCAAAATCCGACTGCCAGACTATAGCCAGCTACAACAAGGTGTACAAGGTCAACAAGGTGGCCCATAACACAATGGTCCAGTTACTGCCTCAGATTCTTGTCGCACCCATTACTTTCTCCCTTCCCAGAGATCCAACGACAACTGAGTTCTACACCATATCAAGCTCGCAGAATTACCCTGCATCTACTACCCTCAACTGCAGTGTCCCCCAGCACAATAAATGAACCCCTCAACAAGCACGCTGTAGTTCCAAATCTAACTGCCAGACTATCTCCGATAGCCAGCGACAACAAGGTGTAGTCGCTCATAACTCAACGGTCCAGTTACTGCCTCAGATTCTTGTCGCGCCATTACTTTCTCCCTTCCCAGAGATCCAATGACAACTGAGACCTACACCATATCAAGCTTGCAGGATTACCCCCATCTACTACCTTCAACTGCGCAGTGTCCCGCAGCACAGTGTATGAACCCCTCAACAAGCACGCTGTTGTTCCAAATCTCACTACCAGACTATCTTCAATAGACAACAAGGTGTAGTCGCTCATAACTTAATGTCCAGTTACTGACTCAGATTCTTCTCGCACCATTACTTTCTCCCTTCCCAGAGAACCAACGGCAACTGAGTCCTACACCACATCAAGCTCCCAAGAACTGCAGGATTACCACCTCAACTGCAGTGTCTCCAGCACAATTTATAAACCCTCAACAAGCATGCTCTAGTTCCAAATCCGACTGCCAGACTATCTCCGATAGACAACAAGTTGTAGTCGCTCATAACTCAGTGGTTGAGTTACTCTTCAGATTCTTCTCGCATCCTTACTCTCTCCCTTCCCAGAGATCCAACGACACCCGAGTAGTTACAAGACGGATTAATGATTTTATTTTAGTACGAGGGGACCAGCATAAAAATGTGAGGGTTATGTAGGTAAGCTGGAGCTGAAAATATTCAATACCTTTCCTTTCCAAAATGAAATTATTCTTTAAGAAACATTTTCAGTGATACTAATTATCAACCTATCAGTTTAAAAGAAATCAATGTCATAACATTTTGACACAAATTGTGTTGCATTTTTAAATATTTGATATTTGTACTTAAAAAAAAGGTGTGAAACAGTAACTATCACTTTGAACAGCTTCTAAGATCCACACAATTCATATCTCATTAGTATTCAAATAAATATTTTTTTAACACTTCTAATTGAAAATTTTACTCATCAAGTTGGCTATTTTTGTTGTATTTCTTTGGCAAATTCAATAAATTCGAAAATATATTTAAATATATAAAACAGTTTAACAATAATTGAGAAAATAATTTCGAAACCAAAATCTTGTAATTTAATTAAGCAATAATCTTAAGCTAATTTCTGTTTTGAGGTTGTGCTGAAAATTGGAATGAAAACTATATTAAAATAATGATTAAAAGTATATTAGTACTTTTAAGATGGCTGTATATTTATGTAAAAATAAAATTTTCAGGAAAGTGTAAATTTTGTGTGTGGAAAATTTCAAAATAGATCTTTTTAAACTTTCTTAAGCATCTACTTCCCTGTATAAGTAATAGATCATTAGCATTAATATATGGTTTTTAAAGTGCTATATAAATTCATACTGATAAGCTTAGTAAAGATTGTTAATATAATGCTGGATTTAAAATAAATTTCTAATTTTGTTTGAATAATATGTATCATTTCATAAATGTAAATAAATAAATAAAAATTAATGATAGGCTATTTGATAATTGTATACTAGTGTAAATATCGAATCTGCTGTGGGTGGATAGGTAAACTGCAGGAACTTCCATAATGACTTGGACCATTGTTGCAAGCACTCTATTTCCCTAGCCTTTAAGAAAACATACGGGGAAAAAATTATTTAAGAGCACAAATGGTACAACTCATTGTTGCAATTACTGCAGTTTACCTGCCCACGGCAGATAACCCCTATATTGTATTCAGTGCTATAATAAACAGACATGAATATGTACTTGAATAAATATAGAACAGTCTAATTAGTTATTAATTTTATAAATCACAAAAAATAGGAATTTATAACACTTGGTACATATATAATATATTATAAAATGATCCGGATTATTATTTATTGTTTTTAATGTAATCTAGCATTCTAAGGGAAGTTAATAAATTGAAAAATAAATCTTAGTATCAAATTAAATTTAAATAAATTGATTTTATTCTATCTTTTTTGCATTTCCATATGCGATTCACATTGAAAAGAACGGCAATCGTAACGTGCATATCGATTCTACCGCCGCCTAGCGGCCGTCATGATTTATTTTTACCTAGAACGAAGAGTAGAATGGTACACTACCTCTTATCTAGCCACTATAAAGTAAGGTAAGGTAATGTAATCGTTTCCGGCTGCCTATTTCTAGCCTCCGTCAGGAGCTTTAACACAGCCAATAACGTCCCGTAATTTAGAACCCTGGTCAAGTGAAGAAATCGACACCTGAGCGGGCACCCAACGGAAACTTCGAGCGACATCGTACGCTGACGCCGTCGGGACTTTGGACTCCACAGATTTAACGAGCACGTCTGTCCCAGTTGTACTCGGGCCCATCCGTCACGAGTTGGATTTTTTTTACTCGATGAATGCTCTTTCACATCTTCGCAAAACCATGACGTCAAAGAGGCATAAGCGAATGGCAAAAGTTGTAGCGCCATCTAGGTTTTTAAAGGACAAACAAAATCCACTTAACCCAAGTTAAACCCAAACTAATGAATATGTTTCACAGGGGTGGTGGCAGCAGGGGGTTTATGAAGGCTCAGCTCTCCGGTCAGGCAAGGCGCAAGGCAAGGCTAGCCGTCGGGATAAAACGAACTTATGATGCAGATGCAGGAAAAACATAATCCTTTTAAGTTATCCACCAACATTCGAGATAAATTTTTTGAAAACTATTTTTATTAACATATAAATATAATTTTAACACGTATATGGATAAAATACAGAAAAAAAAATCGAGAATACAAACTCCTCTTTAATTCATTTTTAGCTATTAAGTTGTTAAATTAGGGAGTAAAACTCTGTTAAGCAAAATCTTAATTCATAAAAACTACTTACGACAACCAAATTTCCTTTTACTAACGTTACAGTGCTAATGCTGTTAAAGGCAATGAATTAAAATATACGGGATATATTGAGAAGGCGAAAATTATTGTTCATCGAGACACAATACTAGAGGTTTTCGTTAAAAAATGCATTTTTCAGAAAAAAATTGTTGCTTTGAAAAACCAGCTATAAAAAATTAAATTACTTATAAAACCCTATAATTCTAGTTCATTGCCTATAAAAGAGTTCTATTAATATGCTGGAAACAAAATTTGTGAAGTTGTCTATAAAACTTGTGAAATTATGTTTTATGTGAAAGTTTTTTAAAGAAAAATTTGAATTTCTCATTAAACTCGTTTAAACTAATTAGGGGGAGGTGGGGGAAAATGGTGGTAGGGGGTAAAATGAGGGTATTTTAAAAAATATAAATTTTTCAACTATACATTTAAATTTTTTTAGACTTTTTCTTCGAAATATTATTTTTAGATGGTCTCTTATTACTTTTATTTGGTTTTTAGAATCTTTCAACACCATTAATTCATTGAAATTCTTGTTCTTAAGCTAATTTTGATTCAGCTGTTAAAAATCACTCTTAAAAACTTCTTTCTATTTATTTTTATAAATCATGCTGTGCTCTTAAGCCTTGTTACATGCAATAGCCACATTTTCTAAGAGTATTTCTGTAAAATTAGCGAAGAAAAATTCGAATTTTTTTAATTTTTTATAATTTTTTTTAATGTCGTGGGGTAAAGTGGTGGTATGGTTAGGCTTAGCTATGCATGCAAGATATAATGGAGTTTTGGGTCGTGGAATGAACTTAAATTGGATTATATTGGAGGATATTTTAAAAAAAAACCATTTTAGTGTTATTAAAATATACAGCATTATTAAAAAACTTATTTTATGAGATTTGTTCAAGTTTAACTTAATATATTTAGTTTACCAATGTATCTTTAAGAATAGCCCAGAAGCAATTAGCAATTATTTGCAATTAGTTATTCGCAATTATTTTACTAAATGATACAAACTATAATGTAAAATACTTAACCAAATCAAGGATGGAAACTAATATAATTTCCAGAAAAATACGATGCAGATTATTTTGTTATGTTTGGTACAATATGTAAAGTTTTACAGAGCCTCAATTTAATAGCAGAGGACAATACTCTCTTGCTTAAATATTCTATTATTCTGCTATTATTATTCTCTCTAAGTAAGTTTTTCTGAAATAAAAGTGTAGAGGAATATTGGACATGAGTTTGCTTCAATTAGTTCTTTATATTAATGATTTTTGATTTAATCATATCGTTAAATTTGGGCTACCCCCATTTTCCCCCACCCTGGGGGAAAATGAGGGTATAAAACTAAGTTCCCTGAATTGCCAGATATTGAAGCATGTGGTGGAAAAAAATTATATATTCGAAATCTAAACAGTTCAAATGTATGTTATATACAAAAAAAAATCTATGAAAAATAGTTAAAAAGTAGGTGTTTAATGAGATGATTTTAAAAAAGCTCGATTTTACCCTCATTTCCCCCCCCCCCCCCTACTAAAGATTACGCTTTTTATAAAGAACTATACAAAGACTATTATTAGCAAAATGTTCACTTCGTTTCAATCGTAGTTCGTACAATCATCCATTTGACTTAGAGCGCATAGGCTACCACTAAGCGATGGTGAAATGTAACTTCTAAATATTTATTGAATTAAAAGAATTACTTGGAATGGAATGGAATGTAAATGCGCCCTCTAGAAGGGAGAGTGTAGGCTTTATAGCCCATTACTCAGCTCGCCAGAAGGGACAGTCACAGGAGACACACAAAGAAAGGACGACACAAACACATAGACAAATAACAACATTTATTGACAAATACAAATATCCATGCCTGACCGGGATTCGAACCCGACCTCAGCAGCTCCAAAGGCCAGCACGCTAACCGTTCAGCCACCGAGGCGGCAAAAAGAATTACTTACCTCGTTTATTGATAATTTTTAGTGTTAAGATTAAACTAGTAGGTTTGTAACAGAATCTATCCCATAAACCGCTTCCGCACAACATTCGTGCAGCTTCTAATTTAAAGTTTTTAATGCCAAAAATAAATATTTTATTTAACCGTGTTTCGCAGATTTGTTTCAAATTGTCACAATTTCAGATGTTTAATTGTTTCAATTTTTTGAATGCCCTCTTATAAACCGAGTAGAAAATATAAAATATCTTGAACTATATGTCGATCAAGTATTTAAATGGAAATTACATGTAAAAAAGGTAAATTATAAGCTACATTTTGGTATTTATGCATTTTATTATTTAAAAAATAATCTCAGTAAAATATTTTAAGAACAATTATACTTGCGTTTATTCAATCAATAATACAATACGGCATAACCTCATGGAGTGGTGACTACATAAATAATATCAGACCTTTAATAAATGCTCAATCCAGATTGATTCGAATGTTAAATTGCGATCCAGAAAATTTTGATAACCCTATTTTAACTATAAGACAACTATACGTATACAATGGTCTTCTATATTTATATAAAAACGGATCATTCTGCACAATTAACGACCATTTAAACTACAATTAAAGAAATACAACTATTTACAATATATCTAAAGCAAATAAAGAAATCTTCCACATAATCTATATACATAAAAGGCGACTTCTGTTTGTCTGTTTGTAGGACGCAAAAACTTAAGAACCACGCAACAGATTGTCACGAAATTAGGCACAAAAATTCATCTCATCTCCAGAACAAACATAGGCTAAGAATTTTTTCGAATCGGACCATTCCTTCTATCGTTTTCGAACGTTTTAAGGGGAAAAATACACCACTTTCGCTCAAATCCGATCATTTTTTTCTCTTTCGTGATGCCATCAGGCAGAAAAGTTTAAATAAAACTTTTTAGAAAACAATTGAAATTGAAAATGTTTAATTTATTTAATATTTGTTCATTGCCTTCAGAAACAAAATTAATAATTTGAAAACATAGTTGGATATGTTTCAAGTTACGTAATCATGCCAGTCTCCATTCTATTATTTTATTGTGTATATATGATTTTAATTATGAATTTTTTAAAAGTATAGTTAAGCTTTTACTGAACTATGTTGGTTTTTGAAAACCGTTGCACTACAGAACAGATGCATATTAGGGTTTCATGTCTTCCTTTTTTCGCCAAATACTTTGCTAAACTCGCCAAATTATTACAAAGAACGTGCAAAAAAAGCTTTTTTTTTTAATAGCTGGTTGGTTTTGCGATGGTCTTTGCGCCAGAGCTGAATGGGTGTAATGGTAGCTATATATTTTCCTCACCAAATTTTCCTCGCCAAATTTTCCTCGCCAAATGAGCTAAAATGTTTTTATTCGGGAAATTACTATGACATTATCTGTTTATTTTATAGCATTTTTTAAATTTTGAATTTTTAATGTAATATAAGTAGCGGGATTTTGTACTTTAATAACGAACGGTATCACAACATAAGCTTATTAAAAAGCAAATAAACTTATAAAAAATGCAAATAGTTTGCTGTTTGCTGGAGTAGCTTATTTTTAATTCTTACTGATTATTTTTTTTACTTAAATATGTATTCTCTTTAATTTGAGCTTCTTATCAAAGGTATTTTTGAAATTAATATTAATTATTACTATATCCAAGATGGGTAATTAAATGGAAAAAATACTGGGTAATCTTCATATCTTATGTAACTCAAATGAAAGAAAAAATAGTTAAATTGACTATAAAATTATTTTTTCACCTCTACCCGTGCAACGTCGGGTATAACAGCTAGTCTATACATAAATAGTAACATTTTATATTTTTTCCCCACCAATATTTCAAGCTTGATATACATTCAGTTAAAAAAAAACTTAAATTTTAGCCTCATTGAAATTTTTTAGATTATTAAGTTTCATTTTAATTGTTACAAAGCCATCAATTTAATGTTATTCCTTCCTTTTTTAAAGAAATTTTCTTTGTATCTTCATATAGTGCATATAATTATTTTATATTATTATTGTACTAACGAATCTACTGAAATATATGTATTTTTCATGATCAGTTAATATTTTTTCATGAAGATCATGAAAATATTTTCATTGTTAAAAAATATAAAATTTGTCTTAAATTAAATTTTTGTGTACCTTTTTTGCTTGAAAATTATCTGGCTTTTCAATCATTTAATAATTTATTTAGCTGTAGGAAATAAAATGTATTACACTATGCGGCACAATGCTACTCAAATTTAATGAATCTTTTATAACTTCATTTTTTTAGTACAATTTCCATTTTCTTATTTTTAAAAAAGAAATTAAATAACTATAACAAATTATTTTTTGTATATGCAAACTGTTTTATTCATTTTATTCCAAATAAATGGAAGAATTAAACAAAATATCGATTTCAAAGAGAAATTTGTAAAATGCTTCAAATTACTTTTAATGTACTTTTAAGTAAAATCCTTCATTACATAAAACAAATTCCAGTATTTTATATAATAATTAGTTTAGAAATATTTTACTTAAAAAATATTTGCACAGTTAAATTTTTCTTAAATTAATCAATACATTGCCCGTCGTGTGGACGGGCAATGTAGGAATGATCCATGCAATCCTACGCATGTGATTGGTTGACGCTTGTGTGACGCTTTTGAAGGGTTTGCCAGATTGGCGCATTCATCGCTTAGACGCTACACGAGTGGCTACCAGTACTAAGTTTAGTTTCGTTTGAATTTTCGTCGCCGAGACCTACACGAGTGGCAATCCAGTACGCACCCGTTTTGGGGCCCCGGGCAATTTTTTTTCTCTAAAAAAACATCAGTATCCAACATCGGCAGTATTGTAGGGCCCATTGAAAGCCTAAATACCCGGTTTGGGGCCCCGGGCAATTTTTTTTTCACAAAGCAAAACAAAGTTTTGTTTTTCAAACCAAAACCAAAAAGAATTCTAGCTAACGAGAACTCAATTTGAATTAAATATGAAATCCGAAATCAAAATAACCATGTGTTTGTGTAGGTAGTTTGGCGTGTGAGAACAAGCGCCAAATCTGTAGGGTTGTTACGGATCATCCCTGCATTGCCCGTAATCGGTTTTAAATTATAAACGAGTTCAGTGTTCAGTGCATTTCAATAGGGAAATACACTGGTTTATTTATTACGGATCTCTTTTATCCATATAACGCTGTGATGCCTTAGTTTCAGAGGACTTTGGATGTCAGGAGTGGCTAGTTGGGGCGCTGTCTATATTGCTTCATGTTTCGATTTTTTATTTTATTTTTAGATTTAGAAAAGTGCAACTTTTCTTGTATATAAACTTTTATGAATAAATCTATTCTGTTATGAACTTCTATCATGTAACAAACCGAATCGATGTCTATATATATGCCGGTTTTGCATAGATATAGAAAGTAGCATATATGCCCATCGATTTCGCATTGCTCCACTTGCGAACTGCCTTATGGGATACTTTTCAAAAATGGCTTCACCCTTTCCTCTAGGAGCAGATCTGCTACTTTAACTATGTGATATAGATGTTTTGTTTGTCGTTTGTTACTTTATAACTTTTATGAGTACAAATTATTATTAATAGTTTATATTAATTAAATTTATTTTGTTTTCTTTTAACTACACATATGTCACTATACCGGTATATTATAATAGCAAAATTTCAAATTCATTATATTTACCTAACAAGCGCGTGAAGTTTTTATTTTTTATTTTAAATCACATTCGTACATGATTACTTCTAATGAACTTGTTTCAACTTTTTATCAAAGAAAACGAAAAAACCTATGAAATCGCAGTTCATAGCGCATGACATCATAAGAAATATTCCCATTCAATATAACTGTTCCATTTGTATTTATTATAATTTACAAACAAAAAAAATTAATGGCGTTTAATTATTTTTTCTTAGCAATGAATTTTTTTTGTCAATAACAATTTTTTTTTGTCACAAAGCTGTTCGTTTCTTCTGTTCTCTGTCGTTTCGTCTAAACTCTTCAGTTTCGTTTGAACACCTCAAAAGTTGCGTAGAAGATGACAGTACTATAACTCCTCCCGACCTTAAGTTTGCAGTATACAAATGTTTCTACGAGAAAGAGGGTAAATAGTTCTCTATTTTGAGGGGATAATCGAATACAAAAAGGTATTTAACATTCAATAAACAAATTTATTTGTTATTTCAAGACATAAATTTATTTTTTTTATTTGTTTAGCTTCGGTTAGAGTGTTATTTTAATTATTTTTTTCCTACGATTTTGACGTAACAGGGCGCATGAATATCAGGGTCAAATTATCAACCAATTTGAGCAGGCGAAGCTTCGGCGCCAGCCGGGTTGTTTACGCAAATTCCTCCGCGTAGTACATTTCTCTGCTGCAAACTTGAGGTCGGTTTTGGATATAAAATCGCGCTTTTTTTTTTAGAGCCTGTTATCTTAGAGCTAGTGGCTCATTGAAATTTTTGGTAGACGTGGATTGTACTTTTATGATTCATGCAGGGACGTGCCAACTATTTGAAGAGGGGGGGGGGGGTTTTTTTGGGGTGGGTGGGTGGGGGGGATTTGCTATAACTTATTAACTTTAATGACTCCCAATTTTTTAATAAATCATTTTTAATAATTGAAATTTTAATTAAATAATACATTTTAGCAACTGTTTGCAAATACTTGTTTGAAACTATTGTTTTATTTTAAAAGACGTCTTTCTTTCATAGATGATTTGATATTAAAACAAAGCCAGAAAAATCTCTACAAAATGTTTGAATAACTTGCATAAGAGAGTAATATCATACCGTAGTAATGTAATAAATTTTAAAAAGTTTTATAAGGAGATCTGGAATTTAAAAATTTGGGTTTATTTTAACGTACGTTTAAACTCAGATATAGTTCAGATATGCTATTCTGGTTTTTGACTTGAAACAACGAGTTTTTGTATTGGCCAAGCTTAAATATATGGAACTGGTGCGTGTTTAATATATTCTTAGTCAAAGTAATGATTACCACTGCAAAAATTGCAATTGGTTAGCTCAGGTGTTCACCACGTTACTTGACTACGGTTTCGAATTCCGAAGTGAATGTGGTTTTGCTGTAATAATCTCCTTTCGGACAGCCAGAAAATATAGATAGGGACTTACGTTTTTAACCTTATTTTAAACAGCTGTAAAATTAAAGAACAGAGAGAAACCATATGCATAGAAGAATATTAATATTTAATTTTCGGGATTTTTTTTTCAATATGTAGTTTTTAAAAAAATATCTATAAAAAGTAACAAATTGGGGTCGATAATCTGAAATGGATATTTCAGATTTCCCCTCACATTACATATCGAGGGGGCAGTCCCTGCGTTTTCCCTTTTTTGAAACTTAAACATATGAAGTGATTTAATTTATTAAGACACTCTAAATGTACCAGAGACAATGGACTGTACACTCTTAAAACAAAAGAGTGAAATCCATTCCAGTAGAGAAGTGCATTTTCGACACTGGAAAGGAGTGAATATTAACTCAAACTGTTAAAATCACTCGTTTGGAGTGATCCTGTCGGAGGTTTAACACACAAAATATCAACTCCTTTCGGGAAAGTGCATTTTCAAGACTGGAGGAGTGAAAATTAACTGAGTTAAAATCTCTCGTTTGTTTTAAGAGTGTAAAGCACTTTTCACTATCAAAATACAGATAGCTCGCCCCTCACATTATATTTCGAGGGGTAGTCCCTGCGTTATATATAAAGTGACCCTATAATTCGTGTCACAAAAAGTATTGCCATATGTAAGTTAGTTCGTTTTTCTTCAAAAAACGGAAAATCTTCAACTTTGACCAACCAAAACTTTAATAAAAATAATTTTTTTAGCAAAAACAAAAATATACGTGTCTAATAGTTTTCCCATTAAGAACATATTCTGAAATTTTCAGCAAAATAAAAAATGTCAACTATCCAAGTCTGCCTGACTCTTAACACTTTACCTACGGGCGTCGACTGACCCGTAGACTAAAAATCTTCTAGACCAGCAACTTAATCTAATGCCTAGCTCTTCTAACGTGTCGAAAGCAACTAAAACACTATTAAAGGTTGATTTGTTGATAGGCATAATTGTACTTTCAATTGTAAGGCTACTGTTTCTTTGGAATGTTCTCTGTTAAAAAAAAAGTTACCCACTAGTGATTATTTCAACCGTTAGTCATCCTTTTACATCGGACCTTTTTGACTATGTGAACAAATAACATTTTGAGTTAATTGCATGACACAAAATTTGCATAAGGGTCCGTCTTAATATTAAAAATGTTACGAACTTTAAAATTTTCAATAGCAACACCCAATTTTAGTTACTTAGAAATGTGAAAAACCCTCGAAAACCCCTAAATCTAAGCTTTTGTTACATTTGGATGAATATTTGACGAGTTATTCAATCGAATCACTTGTGGATCTTTGGGGGACCATGTCTAAAATGACAAGCGTAGTTAGTCTGTAGGTTTATTATAGGAGAAAAATAAGCACAAGGTCAAATATCTTGAGGATGGGCCTACGAGGGATATAAAAGTCAATGAGTAGCTGTATATATTCAAAAATAAAGTCGAAAATAAGTTGTAGTAAAAAATAGATCCCTATCGTCACTTGATAAGGGTTCCAAATTACGAGATGTCATTGGCTCTGTTAAATCTCCTAAAGGTGGCTGCAAATAGGCAGCCAAAAACCATTACATTAGTTCCCTTAGACACAAATGGGGCGCGCTATTTTCTATGTCAATTTCAATGTACAAATTCGCCAATGAGAGTTTGAAACTTAGTCGACGCCAGTGCCGGATTACTGCCTAGGCCCACAAGGCCCGGGCCCAGGGGCCCAGTCAGGAAGGGGGGCCCTTAAAAAGATAAAATCGCCTAAAAAAATTTAAAATCGTCATTCGCCTAACCCCGAAATCCTATCGTTCGACGGACTCCAACCCCCCCCCCATAAAAAATTATGATTTTTGGGCATAACTTTTGCATAGGCATCCGAAATAGTAATTTAAAAAAGAAGCGAATACCAATGTAACATTGACCATTGTACCGTCACCAACGACAAAACACCGCAAAACAGCTTTGGCATTTTTTAAGACAGCATCGCACTCACATAGCAGTAGTGACTCACTCTTTGCTCCAGGCTATATCTGCCGGGTGGTCCTAAGGTCCAAGTAATGTCCTCATCCTCACCCCTCTTTTCTGCCTGTGGGTAAAAGAACGATGGCGTGGGAGAAATTTCGCTGCCTTTGAAAGCTGGAGTGGTGATCGTATAACGCCTTACAGGAAAGGACAAATACAATAGGGACTGGGGACGTCTAGACTGATATGTAGATTGTACAGCCATGGTAGGATTTTTTTAGGGAACAAAAATAGTGACCACGTGGGGGCTGCAGAACGGGACGGGATAATTGGACGTTGACTCTTTGTTGTACATACATGTATGCTTTTCTCTTTGCTCCTGCTTGTCCGAAGAAGTTTGATTTTCGTCTAGGAGGATAGTTTTTCGTATGTCACTCGAAATTGAAACTACGGACGTTTTTCATTGAACATAATTTAAGAAAATGTATTATATATACAAAGTTTATAGAATTTTCAAAAATAAAGTTTTCAATTAACTGTATAATTTTTATAGAGTTTAATTCTGACCAAAACACTAGAGACTGGGCGACGCTAATGAAAGAAAAATATCGCCTAGTAATTTGAAAATCATGTCATAGGACGGCAATGAAGGAAGGGGAATTTATAAAAATCCCTTCCCATGTCTTCCCAATTTTTTTTTAATTAATATTTTTCCATTTTTAAAATTTCCATACCATTCGCGTTCTGTACGTGTAAAAACGGATTTCTAACTCTTCGACGGGTTGGTTAGACATATAAAACAAATCACTATTTCTGATTGAATGGGTACGTCAATATTGCAAGCTGGCCATTGCGATATTCATAATGTATAGAAATATGTATTTAAACAGAAAGCCATTCTCCGCCCAAAATATGTTTTCTAATGACAATTTTGCGTGAAATTACGACTTCATTTTTTGGAATTATTGAGGTAATCTTCATTAATTCTTGTGTTTAAAATCAAATCTTCGACTTTTATTTAAATAATTTAATTTTGCAATTTTTAGGACTCTTATATAATAATAAGCATTTTTGTTTTCAAATAAATTAATGATTTAAAAATGTTCTAAAAAAAATTTCATTTTGAAAATCCTTATTATGTAGCATATCACCTTTAAAAAAAAACATAAAATGACGATGCCATTAATTTTATGTTAGTGTGTCAAACTGTCAAATATGATTTTTTTTTGCTATTGATCTATAGTTGCTAAAATAAATTTAAGAATTGTCAAACTAAGTGAGATTTGACTTTTGAAAGTCAGTGTAAAAACTCATTTTTTTTAAGAATTTAAATTATTGTTTGTTTTTTTTCTTGATAATTTGTCTAGTAATTACCAGGCATTTAAAAATGTTTGCTTTAAATTTTGTTTTAACTATGGTTACTGAGGCCTTAAATATGAATAGAATATAAGCTAAGATTTTTAAATCTGAACTAGGACTTTTCAAATCAAATTATAGCAAAACTTAAAACAAATAATTTTTTGTTTTGGTAAAGTTATAATGCTAAAAGAAAGATTTTTCATGCGCCAGAACTATGCAATTTCTTCATTTGGTCTTTTTAATAGTGGGTTTTTTTTTTGGTGCAGTAGATGCTGATACCGATAAAAAAAATTCTATTTTTTCGTCTATAATTTCACTCATGTTGATGTGGTGGGGCCCCCAAATGTCAAGTGCCTAGGGGTCCTGGGTCTTTAAATCCGGCACTGGTCGACGCCCGTAGGTAAAGTGTTAATAAAAGAACTGCATCGTAAAAATGTGATCACATTATGAAAAACGAACACACATATGTGTATTTCTAATATGCTCAGTAGATATATATGTATTATTTAAAATACAATAACAAATAAACACTTAAAACTAGGCGATACTAATAGGGGAGAGACGGGTAATAGCGCTCAGAGGGTAATCGCGCTCAGCCAAGTTGTTACAAACTGGGCAATCCTTCAGTTAAGGGGTCTAAGGAGTCTTAAAAATGTGCAAAGAAGGAACTACAAAGCAAAGTTTGATCTTTCATGTAATTTTTTAACTACTCAATATACAAGTATAATTTTTTTATATGTAGTTCTACAAGATTTATTTAATATGAAACAAATTTTAAAATTTATGAAACTTTAACCAAAACTAAAATAAGTGATATTAAACATAAAGCTATTTGAACACATTGTGATTAGGCTTGCGCGGCAAATTGTGAGGTCAAAATTGAAGACATGACCAAGAAAATGACTTTATATTGTACAAATATGTACAAACAAGACTTATACCTAAATTCTCAGCTCAATTTTAATTAGAATTTATTTTAAGAACTTTTTTCTAAGAAAATTTATAAAAATTTTGAATTTTGAATTTTTAAAAAATGTTAAAAATTATTTCTAATTAAAATTGAGCTGATAATTTAGGTATAAGTTCTAGTTTGTACATATTTGTACAATATAAAGTCATTTTCTTGGTCATGTCTTCAATTTTGACCTCACAATTTGCCGCGCAAGCCTAATCACAATGTGTTCAAATAGCTTTATGTTTAATATCATTTATTTTAGTTTTGGCTAAAGTTTCATAAATTTTAAAATTTGTTTCATATTAAATAAATCTTGTAGAATTACATATAAAAAAATTATACTTGTATTGAGTAGTTAAAAAATTACATGAAAGATCAAACTATGCTTTGTAGTTCCTTCTTTGCACATTTTTAAGACTCCTTAGACCCCTTAATTGAACTCTACTGCCAGCTAGCCGAATGCACGTGCGATAATATAGCGACTGGAAAAGCAAAAATACATAGTTTTTCGTCAGTAAACAAAATATAGCGTATTTTCATCTAAGAAAACTTCTGCAGCTAACTTTGAAGTTGGTCAACTGTGATTACTAGTATGACTTGACTTTCTTGGTGGGGGGCATGATCGCCAAGCACTGCTGCGACTTTAAGAGGATTTATTAGCCAACTTTACTTTGATTCTGACTCACCAGGTGGCATTACAAATTTTCGCCAAATGATACGTCTGGCGATTTAAAAAAGGGGATACGTTTCTCTTTCTGGGGAGTGGTGCACGGAGAGATTTTATCACAAGATAAGGAGGATTTGATTGTAATCAGGGGTGGACTAACGAATACTGGTTCCGGGACTCTTTTGCTAGCCGGGACGATTTTCTGGAAATTTATTGTGTTGCTTGGTTATTTCTCTTTCATTTAATTTTTTATTTGTTTAATAAATTATATTTATTTTGTAAATCTTACGATCATTCAGGAAACAATTGCTTTTCTGGTTTGCTCGAACTAATATATTATATTTCTATTTATAATTACCGAGATGTGATAACGCTATGAATACTCTAAAGGCATCCTGTAAACTTCGGAATACTAGCTTAGCTTCGGCACATAAACGGTAATTGTTTTAAGGTGTTATAGGAGTTTTAAAAATGTGCAAAGGAGGTACTACAAAGCATTGTTTGATCTTCCATGTAATTTTTTAACTACTCAACATATAAGTATAATTTTTTTTTATATGTAATTCTACAGGATTTATTTATTTGCGCGGCAAATTGTGAGGTCAAAATTGAAAAAATGACCAAGAAAATGACTTTATATTGTACAAATATGTACAAACAAGGACTTATACCTAAATTATTAGCTCAATTTTAATTAGAAATTATTTTAAGAACTTTTTTCTAAAAAAATTAATAAAAATTTTAAAATTTTGATTTTAAATTTTTTTAAAAATAATTTCTAATTAAAATTGAGCTGAGAATTTAGGTATAAGTCTTTGTTTGTACATATTTGTACAATGTAAAGTCATTTTCTTGGTCATTTTTTCAATTTTGACCTCACAATTTGCCGTGCAAGCCTAATCACAATGTGTTCAAATAGCTTCATGTTTAATATCATTTATTTTAGTTTTGGCTAAAGTTTCATAAATTTTAAAACTTGTTTTATAATAAATAAATCTTGTAGAATTACATATAAAAAATTATACTTAAACATTGAGTAGTTCAAAAATGACATGAAAGATCAAACTATGTTTTGTAGTACCGTCTTTGCACATTTTTAAGACTCCTATGACCAATAAATTACACGAGATTCTTATATACAGGGTGGTTATAAAATAGCGCTCGCTATTCGGAGTGGTCTGTAGCTTGAATGGATAATCCAAATGCATCAAAAATTGAGACACTCACTGATCACGAAGGGGGGAAAGGAATGGAATCATAAAAAAGATAGAATCCTAAAAAATAATCATAAAAAAGAATAATCATAAAAAACAAACTCGTCTCTTGACCAGGGTTCTAAATTACGAGGCATCGTCAATTATGGCCAATTACGGCCAACACAACTAATAAATAAAATATAGCACACAAATAAAATAAAAATTAAAAAAAAATCAAATTGCGGTATAATTTTTATAACGCCATTCCAAATCGATTCACAAAGAAAAAATTAATAATTCTTAACATTTTAATTAAGGTTTTTCGTGATATTGCTGATGTGGCAACAATAACTTAAATGACTAAAAATTAAATTTCAATGCTGCTTTAATGGATCGTTCGTCGACATGACAAGATGACAGATGTCCGTACGGACGTTCAAACAGAAGAACAAAAATTATGAAAGTTAGGTTCCTGCTGTCCAACCTTTCGATGACAAAAATGATTCTTAAGATCTGATGGATAGAACAGATTTCGTCACCGAAGTAAGGACAGACAGACGGGACACTTTGGGAAGACTACCATGTCAATACCTTCTTTTCTATTAAAAAAATATTTCGAATTTAAAAAAAGATTATAAAATATTCTAAAAATAACGTCAGGTAACTTCATCCTCATTGACCATACATCCCAGGACCCCTCCCTAAAGATCTTCAAATAAGCATTTATTTTTCGTCCTTCAATAAACCCACAGACTACGGCCGTCATTTTAGAAATGGAAAACCAAAGGTCACCATGTGATTCGATTGAATAACTCGTCAAATATTCAGCCAAATGTAACAAAAACTAAGATTTAAGGGTTTATGAGGATTCTTAATATTTCTAATTTATTAAAATTGGGTGCTGCCATTGGAAATTTTAAAGTTAATAGCATTTTTAATATGAAGACGGTCCTTTATGCAAATTTTGTGTCCTGCAATTAACGTATGATGTTATATAAACACAAAGTCAAAAAGTTCCGATTCTATAGGATAACGGCCGAAATAATCACAAGTGGGTACTTTTTCTACAGCTGTACCTATCAAAATCGCTTAGTATCAAACCTACACTACAACTAAAGTTATCAATTTTAAAAGTCGCACGAAATTCTTCGACTGGATTTATAATGAGCTCCGCCCACTTTTCCAAGTGGTTTAGGTTTGCAGTTTGAACGATTTCGATATTGGCGTTTTTTTTCCTTTTACGATTTGGCGACATTTATTTTTGTGTGTCATCAAATTTTAAAATCATAGATTCTCGTTTGTTATGAACGTTTTTGTCATAAAAAGAACTTGAAATGCAAAAGCATCATTTATATTCTGTATTAACATACAAGGATAATGCATGAGTGATTTGCTTATATTTATTAAAAATGTTTTTTTACCGATTAAGCCAAATTGTCCTACAGATGTCGCCACGATTCTTAAAATGAGGTTTTTAAAAAAAATTAATAATTAAAAAACGGGTTGACATTGTACCTTAAAATCTTTTTCAAACTGTATTTCATCCCTTTTTGCATATCTGGTGCAAACAAATCATACGTTAAAAAAATACTTTACAAGAAACTGTGATTTGAAAAATAAAGCATTACGTGTATAGAACTGACAGTCCTTCTTAAGTCTATAGTATTGTACTAAGCCCCAGAAATGACACAAGCACAAGAGATACACAAAGAAAGAGACGACACAAACACATAGACAAATAACAACATTTATTGACAGTCACAAACATCCATGTCTGACCGGGATTCGAACCCGCCCCCAGCAGCTCCAAAGGCTAGAATCCTAACGAGTGTGCCACCGGGGCGGCTTGATTACTAGTATAGTATGATCATTGTATAGTTACGAAGCATAATAATCTTGTTATCTAATTTAACTAAATTTATTTCATTAAATACATTGCGTGCCTAATTAGAATGCAAGAAATGAAATATGGCGCGATCGGGTAGTGACGCTCGGATGGGTGGCATTACCCTCAACTGTTGGAAGAGTCGAATTATAACTTATCAAAACTGTAAATAAAATATTGTCATACACAAATTGAATAAACCTGATACAGGGTGGTTACAAAATTATAGAAAAAAAAGTTCCCTGATATTTCCATGATTTCCCTGATACTTTCACAAAAATTCCCCTGATTTTACAATTACCTAAAAAACATGCAATACACACATTTAATTCAGATACCGTGGGAATTAAGACTTTCCGGATTATGGGTTAGCCTGCCTAAGTATTCTTCATTACCGAAAATATGAATAAGTTTAGAGGAATCATGTGATCAGAAAATCATTTAATACATGATTTCGTGAGAGAGATTGATCCCCCCTCCAAGATTGATCCTTCAGGCAAATCGGAACAACAAGATTTTTTTTAATCAAGTGCCTGTTAGTAGTGATCACAAGAACCTAAACCTACTGTTTAAGAAATCCAAAATAGGAAAAATTCCCTGACACTGGATTCATAGTATATTTTTCATGAAATGATATCTTTCATTACAAAGCAATATTAACCTTGTTTGGCATTTTATTTTAAGCACGATGTCGGATGTCTTGCAAAAAAAAAGTTTTTTCAGTAGTAAATTCATAAAACATTTTTCCATTAAAGAATGTTATATACAAAAACTGTGCATTCATAGCATACAAAAATGAGCATTTTTATGGCTTTTAACTTCCAATTTAGTTAAATAGATACTCAGGAAATACCAAACGATATATCGTCAGTTAAGTTCCCACTTGTGCTATCTGACTTTGCAAAACGCTAAAAATTTACTAAAGAGTACCCCTTGGCGAACTTTCCGAAATTGCGCCAAAAGTCGGCCAAAAACCCATCCGAAATGATAGGATAGGTTTGAAATATCGTCGCATTAGAGCTACACGATGGAGAGCCGAAAATCTTGTTAGTTCATTTAAGGGGTCATAGGAGTCTTAAAAATGTGCAAGTAAGGTACTACAAGACATAGTTTGATCTTTCATGTCATTTTTGAACTACTCAATGTACAAGTATAATTTTTTATATGTAATTCTATAAGGATTTATTTAATATAAAACAAATTTTAAAGTTTATGAAACTTTAGCCAAAACTAAAATAAATGATATTATACATAAAGCTATTTTAGCACATTGGGATTAGGCTTGCGCGGCAAATTTTGAGGTCAAAATTGAAAAAAATGACCAAGAAAATGACTTTATATTGTACAAATATGTACAAAAAAAGACTTATACCTAAATTCTCATCTCAATTTTAATTAGAAATTATTTTTTAAGAAAATTAAAATTAAAATTTAAAAAATTTTATAAATTTTTTTAGAAAAAAGTTCTTGAAATAATTTCTAATTAAAATTGAGCTGAGAATTTAGGTATAAGTCCTAGTTTGTACATATTTGTGCAACATAAAGTCATTTTCTTGGTCATTTTTTCAATTTTGTCCTCAAAATTTGCCTCGCAAGACTAATCCCAATGTGTTAAAACAGCTTTATGTTTAATATCATTTATTTTAGTTTTGGTTAAAGTTTCATAAATTTTAAAATTAGTTTTATATTAAATAAATCGCGTAGAATTACATATCAAAAAATTATACTAAAATATTGAGTAGTTAAAAAATTACATGAAAGATCAAATTATGCTTTGTAGTACCTTCTTTGCACATTTTTAAGACTCCTATGACCCCTTAAAGAATTCGAATCAGTCGAAGTTAGACGGTTGCCACACAAAATTATTTATCGCCGAATCCGAAAAAATCGCGCCAAGGGTTACCTTACAGTGAATACGATCCTTTCACAACAGTTAGATAGCACAAGTGGGAACTTAAGCGACGATATATATATATATTTTTTAATTTACTGTAAAGCATAATTTGAAATTTATATACTTGGTTGGTAAATATGTTTATATAAAGAATTAATCTGTAGGAATTTGCTCGGTGAAGAGCTGCTAAGTAACGGGAGTCTAAAATAGAAATTTTCGATCATCTACGAATGTTTTCTATTTGTGTTTTGACGATTAATAGGTTAGGTTTAAGTTATCGTCGCACTAGAGCTACACGAGGGCTATTGGTGATGGGCGTCGTATTTTAGAGCCACAGTCAAGTGACGAACCGGCACCTGAATGGGCACTCAACGCAACCGTTAAGGGACACATCGTACGCTCATTTTACCGTGTCAAATTTTGAATTTCATTCATTTATATGCTTGGATTTTGTTTTCAAAATAATGAATGCGTCCTGCTTTAAGAAAAAAAATTTAGAAAAACTCATACAATTCAATTTGATGTTTTACATAATTTTTCAAAGGATCACTTAAAAAAGAGATAACACGCCAAGATGTTTGCTATTTACCTTATGGCAACCATTTACTTTGATCTTGGCCAGAAAACCGACAAAAGTTGGGTTGGTGGCCTTGAGATCCAACTTCAGTGGGCCATCGAATAAATACGAAAAAAGCGGTTACCTTGAGATTCTCAAGGCCGCTGCTAGAGCAAATTGCTAGACGTGTGTAACGCCGGTATGATACTTTGCGAAATTTGAAAAAAATTCCATGAGAATTCCCTGATATTTCCAGAAAAAGTTCCCTGAGAATTCCCTGATTTCCAGGTTCTGTTACCACCCTGTGATATCTTTTCCATTTACAATTATCTTATCCTAACTGGAATAAAGGTCCTCTTCTTCAGCTGAAGTGTCATTTTCTGAAACATCACCAATAACAGGCTCTTCAAGACTCCAGAGCCACTAAGATTGCTGTAGACATGGATAAAGCAAAAAACTATGTTTGTAACTATTGCAAATTGTAAAATTACTTTAATCAGTTGCGAAATATGTTGTATAAAGGATTTGAATAATGAGCCCGTCGCAGTGAGCGGCATTACACAACACGTTCGGGTAATGGCGCTCATTGTAATATTTTCTTGTTTTCAATTTTTCAGCACAAATGTTATTGTTTTCATGTTTAATGATATGGTATTCCGTTTTATATTTGTTTATTTATACATATCAATGAAAAAAAAAAACATAATTTAAGTGTCGTATTATGCTTGTGGCAATCACTTTTCCTTACGTGGGCGCAATTACTCTTCTCTCCCCTATTGGTTCCTCTGGAAATCTTAAAATTATTTAGATTATTTTTTAAAAAAAATATTTTATTAAATAAGTCTGATCCTTTTATTTGATTCATATAACTTGCACATATATTCTTTTTATTAAACAATTTTAATTAATTATAACCAATAAATGCTTAAAACTGATTTGATTACTATTTTTGATGCATAATTGTTAATTTTAATAAAGCTAATATATTAAGTATTTTTTTACTAATTTGCAATTAATTACAGTGGTACTCATGCTAATAAATCACTAATACTTGTCGCTCTTTTTATGAATAAATTATAAAATCAATTACAATTTTTTTTCAATCAAAGATACATTGAATGGAGAGTTTCTATGATTTTCTATTAATAATCTTTCGTTTCGATTCGAAGGCTTTTAAAATTATCTAATTGTTTTTTTCCCGCCAAACATAGCAATGCATTCTTATCTCTACTCTTGGGGCTACCTTTATTTGCGCCAAACAGCAAACTGTATGTCTTGAATGGACAATTCCCGTATTTTTTAAAAACACTTCAAAACTATTTTTCCTAATAGACAAAACAACGCTGATTCCAAATATCCTGGTTAAAATATCGAAAAATTTTTTTTTAATTTAATATTTAATTTTAAAAACTCGCAGAAATTAGTTCTTGTTTTAACCGTTCTGCTATTGGTTGGAGCGGTTGTGACGTCACCATTTATGTTCGTGGGTTTGTTTACTAAAGTTTACAACGGCGTGCAGACGACTTATCTAGAGTTTTCAATTGATTTCTTATTAAATTTATTTTATTTCTTAAACGTTAGGATTTTTATTCTTTATTTTTAATAAACTATTATTTTTTGTTCTAATTGTCTTTTTTCTTCAATTTATTTCGATGGAACCAGGCTTTCTCAAAGCGCAGAGCGACAACTTACCCAAAAGCTGCGTTATCATCTAACACAATTGAAGTTTTGTAAAATCATTGTATCTAAGTTTATAATTTTATTTAACAACTCAAATGCATGAACCATTTATACATTCTTTTTTTCAATTTAATTCCAATTGAAAAACCCAAAAATAACTAAATATAAGCTATTAATTAATTACTTTATATATTTAGAACATTGATTCCAAAGCACTCGTGCTGCCATCTATTATTTATATATTTACACTGTCGCTTTTTACTATAACTTTTTGAACAACTAACAGTTATGCAATTAATAACTCAAACATTAAAGAAAAGTAGCTGAAAACTAAAAAAAACCTCTCTTTTGTTTCTAAACTTTTACAATGAGCTATTCTCTATACTTTCTGCAAAAAGTTAGTTACAGCTTACGATTTAGGAGAAACAGATTACGTCGCATAGCCTTACTTGGAATATATAAAAAAAAAAATCTTTTCTGGGATAGTATGGGATAGTAAAACTGTAGTATTATAGCACTCAGGAACTATGCAATACCGATATGACATGTTCAAATAGTTTTTAAACAAACGAAACTAAAAATTTTTGTAAAAAAAATTTTGTATCGCATACTTCACAGTTTCAGTTTCACAAACAATATCAACAGAGCTGATCGGAATATGTCAGCGAGTTTTGCAAAAACTGACGTCACAGCGGTTTCCGCGCGCTTTTGAGTGATTTTTGCGCGCTTCTCGAAAGCTCGACTTTGAAATTGATAAAAAATAAAAACATAAAAACTACGATTCGAATCGAATTTTTTTTTGTTATTAAATTTAACGACAAGAGATGGCAGCACAACATTAGGCATACATATTTTTTCAGAATGGTATTTAACTTTTATACTTCACTTCAATCCTGATTTTTTTTTAGATTACCCTTGCATTGCTTAAAAGCTCTTCATATATACATAATAAGAGAAAAAACTGTTTAAAAAATTTAAATTCAAGCATAGAAAATGTTTTAAAAATTTGGTTTTAGATATTGTTTATGACCTTTTTTGTAATATTATAGTTGTTTTTGTTTTCTTGTTTTTTTTGCTGGAATAAAATACCCTATTTCAGAGTAAATGTTTTAATTTTTCATTAAGTCCATTGATGTGCCGCTGAATGTGGTGAACGAAAGTGGTTTGGTTTGCATTAAAGGCGCACTAGAGCTACACGAGGGCTATTGAACGAGAGTGGTACAGGGGCGGTTAATTTGGTGAAGAAATTCACATTTAAGATTCCAAAGGGTAATTTGAAATGAATTCATTTTACATGTTTTTTTTCGTGAACTTGACATTTTTCGCAACCTTGTTTTGTCTTTCTCCAGCTGCTTATAATACACTCATTCAGGCGCCAAAAAAAAAAAAAAGCACTAATAAATTCGTTATTCCAAATACAACCGTCGACTTCATTTGTTATTCATTTTCTTTTGTTATCAACATAAAAATAGAGTGCTAGCAGATATCAGGAAACATCTTGTCAAAAAAAATTTTTCCCCCCGAAAAATCCTGTAAATCTCAAGTCGCTTCCCGGTCCAGCCAATGAGGGAACAACTAATTAGTTCTTACCCAAGATCTTCTTCGAAGATTATTGTTCATGTTTTTACAATCAGATTGTATTACATTTAGAATTACAGTGAAAATTTTTGTTTTTACATTAATTCTGAAGGTTCCCTGTAATTATATTGTAATTAATCTTAGCAACAATTTTATAAGCTATTCACTGTTAAGTAATTGCATTGAACAGAAGTGCATATCAAATAATAGTTTTTTTTTTAAAAAAAAAAAAAAAAAAAACGGTTTTTTTTCAAAACACATTGGAAAGCAATATGAGTGCCGTCGCTGCGGTTGTTCTACTATATCTATTACACCTTATGAGACCAGGGTAAGTGAGGTTATTATAAGTGATTAGTTTTTAAAAAAAATGAAAATAACCACTTTTCCCACATTTATATTTGGTGTGATAATTTTAAACATCACATACCATCCTAGTTTTGCAGCTAACTAGGTATTTTTCCCCAAAGGGAGAGAATATTGTAACAGGGGCAGCAAAAAAAAAAAAATTCGATCGTAGCCTACAGACAGCAAAACTTTAAATCCGGCCCCCCCCCCCCCCCCCCCACCCTGGTAAAAAAGTGGAAGGTATTATAATCGTTCAGATCCGTCCGTCACCCACTTTCACAGAACGAAACGAAGTCTCACAAAAGAAGTGGGATACGTCATTTTGAAGCAAAAAAGCTGGCTAGGCTGCATCCCACATTTTATTAAAAATTTAAATTAGAAGTTAATTTGAAATTTAAATAACTAAAAAATTAATCTACATTAAAACAACATGCAGATTCTATTTTATGCAATATTTTCACTGGTGCAATTGCAGCTTTGGCAAACGTATGAGAAACTTTATTTAAAATAAAGCTCTTGAAATAATATTTACTTCTGCGATCTAATTCAATTTGGATTGTTGTAATATCTCACATTAGAGTTCTTTCGATGGTTCATTACATATGGATGAAAAAAGATGAAGAGTTGTAACTTTGCATAAAAAATATGCAATGTTTTGCTTTTATTTTTAAAGCATAAATTTTACCAAATATTTTATTTTTTAAACTGTAAATTTATTTAATAATCGATAAATAATAACTGAATTTTCAAAAGAAAGTTAATGTAAATAGAAAATTATATTGACTTAAAGATATTTATTTTCAAAAAAATTTCATCATTATTCAAACAAAATTTGAAAACCATAAAAACTAATTATTAAAGCTGAGAAAGAAAACTAATGAGAACAGTGGAAATTTGGGCATTTAAATGCTCGAATGAGAATTAGCTAAAGGCACTATTTGGCAATTTTTCTTTTCTGAGATGTAATAATATTGTTCATTGTTCACTGCAGAGAAAACACAAATGCCAAGAGAATTAATGAAAAAAAGAAATGCACCAAATAGTATAATAAAATGCGATGCGGTGAGATGCCGAGTTAGAAAAATGTGTTGAAAAATTTAAATAAAAATTCAGATCAAGCAAAGTAAAATTGTCGAGTTTTAGGATTCTTTTAAGAATTAAAACATAATTAATTTTAGACCAAATATTGAATTCTGAATGAATTATATAAAAAAAACTTAATATAACATTTTGAAATAAAATTTTTTTGCTTATTTGTCAAAATATTAATGCATACAATTAAGTCGCCAAATACTTATAATATTAAGTGCACCCCCCCCCCCCCCAGTGTTAACAAATACAACAGCTGTTGAATAAGCATGATTATATTTAACATCATTTCTAAATGATAAAATTTACATCATGTCAAACAAATTCAGATTACAGGCATCATGATACAATACTAATTTGCAATAAAGGGAGGTTGAGGGGGGGGGTGGGGGGGGGGGGGGGAGGGGGGGGGAGCAGTAGCAGTAGACAAAGAATGCATTTGCAACTAGGGATGCACCGTCCGAATATTCAGTTACTATTCGGTATTTGGCCATTTTAGCCGAATATTCGGTTCGGCTGAATAGCTTTACTATTCGGCTGAATAGTGAAATTTAAAAAAAAATCAAATTTCCTCATGTTATCTACTTCTAAAACATTACTTAGGAGTAATGTATTAAAGGAATGGAGTATTAAAAGGAAAAAAAGGTAACGCAAAGGATGCATTTGCAGCACATTACTACAAACTCTTTGACATAATCCATAAAAACAGTTTGCACTGCAAAATAAACTATCAAAGTTATGAGCTACAATCTAAACCATTTTGCCTTTAAACACTAATATAAACCTAGCAGAAGTATGAAGACATATTAAGGGCAAATATTGTGCAATAAAAATCATAGAAAAATTGTTTTAATAAGAATGAAATGATGATAAATGATTTTAAAAATTTTTGCATTAGGTACTAAAACACCAGATAACATTTTTATACTATAAAAAATATGGTAAACATTAATTTAATATAATTCTTGATAGAAAAAAATATGCTTACTATACAGTTTAAGTACAATTTTTTTTAAATGGTGAATGACCGAAACTTGTAGAAGCAGATCGTTTCTTGCCCGACTGGCAAGTTATTAGAGATAGAACGCAGAGGGCGCTCAATGATATTGGGTGTACCTGGACCACATCACAGAAAGTGTTTCTCTCTATCTCACACTTGACCAAGTTTCTCACGTCATCTATATGTCGAACTCTTAATTGAAAGTTATCGACATTTGGGAGCCTTCTAGCAAAGTATGCAATTCTGTTCAAAGCAGGCAAGGACTGACGGTTGAACTTGTTCACGACGGATTGGGTGCATAATTCCACATCCTTCAGAACATTCTTCTTGACGCCATGATAGGACATGAAATCGTAATCAAAGTTCTTCAAATAGGCCCCTTTTTTTTGAACAAAAAACCCGATTTCCTCATGGGTTATCTTCCCTCTCCTAGTACTTACATTCAGAGCAGTTTCATCTCGATTGTTCTCCACGTTGGGATCAGCGCTGCTTCCAAGAGTAGCTTCATGGCCTTTTTACGGTACTCGTACTCCCAGCAAGTGATATGCAAAGGCGTGTCACCAAAGATATCTTGAGGGCTGAGTTATGCAGGCCCTCCTTCTCCAGAAGAATCTGGATCACCTGGTGTGACCAAAAAAAGCAGCCCAGTGCAGGGCAGTCCTTTGCAATCTGCCACTCCAGGTTGACATCTGCTCCGGCTCGGATGAGGAGGGCTGCGAAACCTCCGCCTGTCCATCTCTTGCAGCCAAAATGAGAGGAGATCTCTCCATCTTATGGTTTACAGCATTGGTGTCTGCCTTTCCGCTGTCCATTGGATACGGTGCACGATAGTCCGTCCAATTAGCCCAAGAGGCATGGTGAAGGAGGGTGCGCCCACGGTCATCAAACGCAGTTTTACTTGGGCTCCCCGATGAAGGAGCCAAAATCCACAATATCCTTCTTGTCCCAAAAAGCAGCCCACATTCACAGGTGTACGACCACGATGATCCTTTGAGGTTGATGCTACACTTGCTGTCGATGACGCAGTCCTGCCACTTCGTACTGACCCACAAAGAGCTGCCCTGTGCAGAGGTGTCTGTCCTTTTTCGTCGAGGCTGTCCACGGGCACTCCCGCTTCGATGAGTTGCCTCACCTTTTCCACGTCGCCATTTCCGGCAGCATCGTGCATGGCGAACTCATTTTCATATCTTTCAAATTTAGATGGCCAACAGGTAATTGAAATTCGAACATCGACGCATTTCGCGAGAGGAATTAGGACTAGGAAGAATTGGGAAAAATTAAAATAATAATAATAGCCTAAAATTACAGTTATATTATTTTACCGCGAAACCATCTCTGCGACAAAAATCTAATACAAAAAATAAAAAATGGCAAGAAAATGAAAATCAAGAAACAACAAAGTTATAAACGATTAGTTCAGCTTTCATTTCATTGGTGAGTTCTCCTTCACATATTCGAAAAGATATGACGTCAAAAAGGATATAAGCGAATGGCAAAATTTGTGGAGCCATCTAGGATTATAATGGCCAAACAAAATCTCATCACTCGTATCAAATCTTATCATGAGGCTCAGCTCTCCGGTCAGGAAATCGCTATGTGGAGAACGTGGACATCATGAGAAATATTCCCCGTTTAACTTTAATTAGAAGAAAATGGTTTAAGTGCTCCATAATATGTTTTTTTTTTTTTTTTTAAGTTGAATAGCTTTAAAATCATTATAGTTAAATTATTTGATATCTAAATGAACTATTTTTATTTTTACTACTTAAACTGTAATTGTTAATCTATATAACATAAATAAATTAGCAATTTAGATTTATTGGTATTAATAAATAATTAATATTTTTTACGCATAATAGTATAAAAAAATGTTGTCAAAACAAATTAACAACTGTACTGTTGCACAATTTTAAAAAATTTGGATTCTATTGATTTTATTTATGTGAGTTCTGATATACAATGAAAAAGAAAATGTGTAGACATTTTTCAAAAATCGTAAAGAAAACTTAGGTGTGTGTGTGTGGGGGGGATAGTCCAAGGGGGCCCCGTCAAAAATCAACTGCCTACAGGCACCTACACCCTGCTTAATCCGGCCCTATGACCACCGGGTAAAACGGCCACTTACCACTCCCTATTAATTTATTCTAATGATTCATTTTGAGGTACAATGGGAGGCAGCAGAGCATTGATTATCATAAGCTTGCAACTGTGTGTCTGACATTTTGGTCATTTTATTCTGGAAAATTCAATTGGGACAGGACAAAGAATATTTACACCAAAGTAGGTTCTCTTTTTTTTTCATTGAAGAATTGTGATTTGGAAAATTTTACTTGGCGTAATTAAAAAAAATTATATATTGTTTTAGTTAATCTAAGTAAGACAATTTAATTTAGGGTTAATAAGTTTTTGAGAAATTTTTTTGTCAGACTTCCACACGTGGTTAAAATGGTTCACACAAGAACCTGGGGTTACATATTGGACCATGGTCCATTGTTACCCCATTTCTGTTTGTCATATTCTTATTCTAAATGTGTCAGTATGTGTGGAATCAAAACTTAATAAATTATTTACTTTTAATGAGTTGAGCAAATCAGTGTTTTAATGTAATTTTGCATATTTGAAGTGTTGTTAGCACTAAGCTTAAATTGAAAAAAAATAATTCTAATCACCCTTCAAAACAAAGAGTAAAAGAAGCATTTTATTTGAACCATCTTTTTTATTTAGCTTTTAATATTAAATATTCAATTAATTATTGAAATAATTTAATTCAATTTTTACAGTTGACAACCATTAATTAAATGGTTAATTAAAGATTTTTTTATTAAATTTTTAAAATATCTATGTTTAATAGGAAAAAAAATTCCTGAAGCTTTCAACAATTCTACACTGATACACCTGTGAAAAGAATTGAACAGAAGCTAAAATCAAGGCTCCCCCCCCTTCCCAACCCCAAGATTAAACTATTAGTCTAAAACCCCCAATGAAACATAAAAATGCCTGCTTTAGTCTCCATAGAGCTAAAAACACCTCCTACCCATAAAATGTTGAAATTTTTTTTAGCTTCTAGTAGAAAGAAAAATGAGATAAGCATTTTCAAAGGTTTTAAAAAAGTATTAGAAACCCTATAACCCCCACCCCCCCCCCCCCCCCCCCCCCCCCCCCCCCCCTTTCAAGTGATATCTTAAAATATGTCTGCTTTGTGAGTGATACAGAATACAGTGATGAGGAAATTATTTATTTAATTCATTTATTTTTTAAAAACTCCATTGTGGTCCATTGGACCCCGTGCCATGGACCATTTTACCCCGAGGGTCGGGGAAAAATGGTCCACTTTGCCACTGTGCAGTTAAAAAATTCAAATTAAATATGTGAATGTAAATTATTGGTTTTCTTTTCAATGTAACATAAAGCTTTATGTTTAGGTAATATGCATGGCATATTTTCGAATAAGAATGGATATTAGTTAGAGAGTTAGCACTGAAATTTCGACAAAAGTTGTTCATTGTACCCCAGCCTCCCCTATAGGTAAAATCACATCAGGACAGCTTGAAAAAAGTCCAGTGTTCTTTTTTCAAAGTGATTGTAAGGGGTAAGCATGAACAATAACATATATCCCTTAAGAACACTTCAGAATACAGGTAAAGAATTGAAAAAACAGCTGCGAAGATATCAAACCGCAGTAGTAATGTGAATTATGATTTTGAAATATATTATCTCTAACAAAAAGTAATCAAAACTACATTTTTGTAAAATTATTATTCAAAAAAAGGAACTCAGAAATTATTGAAAAAAGGCTGCTTACAAAGTATATTGGTTTCATATTACATTTATTTATTTATGTAATATTATGCCCTCGAGACCTTTAGGTCAAACAATAATAAAAAATAATATTTATACAAACTTTTGTCCCGGTTTCAGTGTTGTTAACTCCTTTATGAACATTTTTAAAATTTCAGTGAGCTTGAAGTTCGCTTTTATTTTTAAAGCATAAATTTTAACATAAATAATTTAATTTTTCGAAAACTGTAATTTTATCTAATAAAACGACCAAATAATAGCTGAAACTTTCGAAAGAAAGGTTATTAATGTAAATAGAAAATTATGCGACTCAGATATTTATTAAAAAAAATACATCATTATTTAAACAAAATTTAGCAAACAATAAAGACTAATTATTAAATCTGAGAAAGAAGACTAATGAGAATAGTAAATTTGGGCTTTTAAATGTTGGAATGAGAAGTAGTTAAAGGCACTGTTTGGCAATTTTTTTTCCCGAGTTGTACAGCTACGGAAATAAAAAAAGTACCACTAGTGATTATTTCAGCCATTAGTCACCCTGCCTATAGAATCGGACCTTTTTGAGGTTGTGAACAATTAACGTTCTGAGTCAATTGCATGACACAAAATTTGCATAAGGGGCCGTCTTCATATTAAAAATGTTACCTACTTTGAAATTTCCAACAGCAACACCCAAATTTAATAACTTAGAAATGCTAATCATTCTCAAAAACCCTTAAATCTAAGTTTTTGTTACATTTGAATGAATATTAGATGAGTTATTCAATCGAATCACATGTGAATCTTTTGGGGACTATCTCTAAATGACAAGCAAGCATGCATGCAAGGACGTCTATTTATCAATTACACATGTAATCTTATACACGTTCCCCTAAAGCAGGGGTTCCCAACCGATGGTACGCGTACCACTGGTGGTACGCGGGAAAAGTTGAAGTGGTACGCGAAACCGAGTACCCTTTGAACTCCCTCAAGCTCCGTTATTTTTGATATCATTTGTAAGAAGTTACTTTTGTGAGAGTGGATTTTCCGAAATCTTGAATGTAAAGAAATAAAGATAGAAGCAGAATAAGTGTTAAAGACAAACACATGATAACAACAATTTTCGCACTAAAGACTAAAGAAGTATATTTTGTAAGATGATTAAATTTTGCTGAGTTTGCACAAACTTTTTATTTGATGGATTTAGACCTATAGGTTATAAATAGAACTGTAAAAATTAATACCATTTAATCTTTTTATTTCTCCTTTATTAAAAGCATGTTAAAAATAAATAAATATCTAACAATTAAATATGAAGTTTTCTCGGGTAATTAATTCAAAAAACCCTTGAGCACTTTTAAAACAGTAAATATTATAGGTTTAATAAAATATTTAGGTCAGGTGGTACGCCAAAATTTCCCATAAAGTCAAGTGGTACGCAGGAGCAAAAAGGTTGGGAACCCCTGCCCTAAAGGGTGATTAAAACAGAGATCATTCTAGGCGTTTTTCACAGGGCGGAGCGCCCTGCCCGCCTTTTTTTAATATAAATCCCGCCCTGTATGCCCTTTTTTCCATCATAAATCCCGCCCTGTTCAAAAAAAGAATTTCCGCGTTCTCCCGAGTTTTTCAAAAATTCCACCTATCCAACTTTTTTTTTTCAAACATTTATTTAACCCACGTTACGTTATATTATACTTTTAAACCCGTTTTTCTAAACTTAATCATTTCAGACGGGACAAAATTGTCATACCCCTTGGTAGCTACTCAACAGTCTTCCAAGCTGAGATCTTTGCTATACTTATGTGCTGCCACATTTGTCTGCATAGGGGCTATCACAATAGATCTATTTCAATTTGCTCTGATAGCCAAGCAGCTCTTTTAGCTCTGCTTAAACCCAAATTCACCTCACCTTTGGT
>CM043120.1:54447336-54543930 GCA_023701765.1 Hylyphantes graminicola | reverse complement strand
AGAACAATCCATGCTAATCGATTTTTGTAAGGGGCATGAACCGTCACGTGGGTACTGGAGCGGGGCGGTAACCCACATCGCTATTTAAAAGAAAAACACTGGGTTTCACCAATCCTGTTAAAACTAACAACAAAAATAAAGTGTGGAATCGGGATTAGATGTGGTATTTAAAAAATATTTAAAGAAAAAAAAAAACAGTTATCTTTTATTGATAAGAACATCTTCCTAAAAGCCACGTTGGGAGCGGGAGTACAATAAATTAACCTCTCCCTCTGAACCGCTTGATTTTTTTTTTTTTTTTTTTTTTTGTTTTATATATAAGGGGCGATTTTTCGGATGGGGGTTTGCTACCTAAGATTGGCTTAATTTTTTGAAAAACATTTGAAATTTCATAAATTTTGGAAAGGATTTGCAAAAAGATGATAACAAGACTCGAAATTACGGGAGTCGAAGAGTGGAGATTCAAAGTAATTTTTTTTTTTTTTTCCGACAACTTATTTGATATAGCATATTCAGAAGCACTAAATATATTGAAGATTGAAGAAGGTAAGGCGTTTTTGATGAGACAAAGAGAACCAGCAAGGCCTTGCCGCTTAACTAGAGTTGTTAGGAAACTTGCAGAAGATAGAAAACAGAAGTGTGTGTAAAACAAAGGGCTGCCAATGAGGAAAAAATACCTAAGACATTATTCATCGTCAATTTCTACAATGACATTGGTGCCAGAAATCGTATATACACTGTTAAAAAAAACCTGAATTTTACGTGCATATTTCTGTGATTAGTACGGGAATTTACGGAAAGATTGCGTTTCTTCAACAAACAGACGGTTTGTCTGAAATAAACCGCTTGTTTCCGTTTTCCTTAAACGCTTGGGGGGGGGGGGGGGGAACCCCCCCAAGCGAAAACGGAAAGAAAAAAACACCGTATTTCTGCGTTGCAGAATTTCACTTAAGACCCGTTATTAACGTAATTTCTCCATATAACCTCGCACCCAACAGCTTTTAGCCTCGACACATCCGCCGACCGACTCAGCCACCATATTTTTTGTTTGTTTGTTTTGACCAGGTCTGAAGCAAGAAAGATAAATATACAGGTATGTTCATTTCTTTTAATAAAATAAGATTTTATTTAAAGATTATATTTTCTATCTTTCTTTTCTATATATAGAATCCAGTTCTTGTCTCTTTTCTTATTTGTTTCTGTAATCTATATAGTTCTATAATTGACTGTGGGATGATTCCTAAAATTAATAATTCCGTTTATTTACCAACACGCTTAACTAAGTAAATTTAATTTAAAAGTTTGAAAAAGCTGTCAAATGCATGAAATAAACAATGTTCACCTACAAACAAGTGCACATTATAAAAAAAATAATGAAATGATTTGAAATTATTAAATTTAAATTCGATTGAAAAGCAATTGCCCTCGTGTAGTTCTAGTGCGACGATAATTTAAAACCTATCCTAACCTCGATTGAAAAGCACGGTTACGCTATCGCTATCAGCACAGCATGGTTTATTTTAAAAACTATGCAAGTATACATAACGTAAACTTTCTCCCTAATAAATAATACTCTTTTGTTTAATTTAACGAATCAATTAGTGATTACAGATGTATGCAGATCACACGCTTTGATTCGATTCAGATGTTACATACACTATTGTCAATGCTCTTTGTTTTGAAAAATCTGCACTAAGAAAAACACAATTTTCAATTAAATGCAAATTTTCTTACGAATTCAAAATTTAGGAATTGCAAGTGTCCGCAGAACGCTATTTTAGTGTTCATTTAGATATAGCTGCTAAGTGATATCTCATTTTCAACCCACCGTCTACAACTACAGCAATAGTTATTAGCTTTTACTAGAATACTAATTATAAGATTGTATTTTATTACTAAATACTATTATAAAATTGTATTTTTAATTTTGATATACATTATTCAAGAACACTTCTGTTCCCTGTTTCTACCCCCCTCCTATTAAAAAATATTTTCAGTGTTCCAATTCTCAAAACTGTATTGTAAGATATGGATAAATCAATTCATTAAAGGTACTCTAAGATTCATGCCTTGTCTTCCCCATCCCCCTCTTCACAAAAAAGAGAAAAAGCGTTTTTAACTCTGATATTAAATTATTACGGTGCAGATACTATGGAAGACTTGCTCGAAAAAAAGCCTAAAATTGACAAATTGTTTAATTTTAGAAGGCGCTTAAGAAGATTTTGCCTGATTAACGCCTGGTTACCACTTGCTTCTTTACATTAGATCTATTATTCAAAATTGGATTTGTATATATATTAATATATTATTTTTTTCAGGTGCTTGTTTATCATAAATCTCCAAAGAGGGTCGAAAGTTCAGAAAAAGAAGAAAACTAAATCTGTAGTTCCTGCACAAATTTTTAAATTGGTTGAGGATTTGAAATACCATAACAGTATTTTTCAATTATGAAAGAAAAATAAAACATGATTATATTCTGTAATTCTTTTGATATTCACATATTGTTAAATTGTATCAGTGGTGTATCCAGGATGGGGGGGGGGGGGGGATAATAACTCTCGTCCCCATATACTAAAAATTTTTTTTTTACTATCAGCGACTATAAAAATTCATGTATGTATTGCACAAATGCAGACACTTAAAAATTTATTGTTTTTGACTACAAAGGTTACTGTCTTAAAGAGTCTCTCTGTTAAGGGGTGTTCAACCCCTAAGACACCCGACTCATTATCCCCTACCCATGATTTTGCCCTGGATATGCTAACTGTAAAGTACGATACCATTTAGCCACATAACAATACTAAATATATACATTGTAAAAAAATATAACAGAAAAATTATCAAAATTCTTAAAATTTTTCTGCCATATTAAAATTGTTTTAAATATATGAAGAGTGGAAATTTTTAAATTTCAAAAATGTGAACAATGTCCTTTTTATTCAGATAATATACCAAATATGGTTAAAAATTATCAAAGGATTAGAATGTATTAGCTTTGAATAGATTTAAGGTTAAAGTATGAAGACATTATTTAGCAAACAGGGTGCATGTTTAAATTTCCCTATGATTATATTTATAACACCATATATAAATGGATGTATTTAGAATGATTGATGGTTAAATAGTATATAGAAACAAAATTGACAAGAAAAAGGCAAAAATGTCTTGGAATTAACTGGAAAATACGATGTAAGTTTTCTGAATTTAAGGGAGAAATGCCAATTAGAAATTCGTGAAATTAACAGGAAACAGCTCATATGAAAATCCTGAAATTAACGGAGAAATTCCGAAGTGGAAGATCCTGAAATTAACGGAGAAATTCTGAAATTGAAGATCCTGAAATTAACGGAAAAATTCCGAAATGGAAGATCCTGAAAATAACGGAGAAATTCCAAAATGGAAGACTCTGAAATTAACGGAAAAAATTCCGAAATTTAAGTTCCTGAAAATAACGGAAAAATTCCAAAACGGAAGATTCTGAAATAAACGGAAAAATCCCGGCAACTTGCTGCCAGTAGTTTTTCCGTTAATTCAGGGATTTTTTTTTAACAGTGTAGTTCGTTTTACAGTTTTCAAAATGAAGAATCAGATTCAAGGATAAAATATTATTATTTACTGACCAAAAAGAAGCCGTTGTCGAAATAACGTGCAAGGAAGGTCATAATTTTCCAAAACTGGAAGCGTTTTGGATAGATATTATTTGAGTGGTAAAAGACTCTTTTTCTATTCTGTAGGCAAAAACTGAAGCTCTTAAATACTGCACTGATGAATTAGCAATAAATAAGTCCCTCCCTTTAACGATTTGAACAAACACTCGTGAAGAATGGGGCTAGAGGTTTGCAAGAATGGGCAAAGGTGATGGGCTAGAGGTGCATGCACTTGTTTAAAAACTAACGTGCCAGAAATAGTACTCTTCAACTGTGCACTGTTTAAAAAAATTCCTTGAATTAACGGAAAAACTACTGGCAAGGGGGGGCAAGTTGCCGGGATTTTTCCGTTAATATCAGGATCTTCCGTTTTGGAACTTTTCCGTTATTTTCAGAAACTTCCATTTCGGAATTCTTCCGTTAATTTTCAGGGTCTTCCATTTTGGAATTTCTTCGTTAATTTCAGGATCTTAAATTTCGGAATTTCTCCGTTAATTTCAGGATCTTCCATTTTGGAATTTCTCCGTTAATTTCAGGATTTACCGTTTTAGAAATATTCTGTTAAATTCAGGAATTTTTATTTAGCTGTTTCTTTGTTAATTTCATGAATTTCTAATTTGCATTTCTCTCTAAATTCAGAAAATATTTTTAGTTAATTCCAAGACATTTTTGCTTTTTTCTTGTCAATTTTGTTTCTATATACTATTTAACCATCAATCCTTCTAAATATATCCATTTATATAGATTGTTATAAATATTACCATGGGGAAATTAACAGAGAAACAGGGAAATTAAACATGCATCCTGTTTGTTATATAAAACTTAAGCAAATGTCTTCATACTTAAACCTTAAATCTATTCAAAACTAATACAATCTAATCCTTTAATATTTTTAAAACCATATTTGGTATATAATCTGAATAAAAAGGAAATTGTTCACATTTTTTTGAAATTAAAAAAATTACCACTTTTCATATATTTAAAACAATTTTTAATATGGTAGAAAAATGTTAATAATTTTTCCAATTTTGATAATTTTTCTGACATATTTTTTATAATGTATATATTTGTGTTGTTCTGTGGCTACACAAATGGTATTGTACTTTTCAGTAGCATATCCAGGGCAAAATCATGGGTAGGGGATAATGAGTCAGGTGGTCTTAGGGGTTGAAGACCCCTTAATAGAGAGACTCTTTAAGACAGTAAAATTTTTAGTCAAAAACAATAAATCATTAAGTGTCTGCATTTGTACCACCCCCCCCCCCCTTTTATACATACATAAATTTGTATAGTCTCTGATAGTAAAACAACAACAACATGTTTTAGTACATGGGACGAGAATTTTCCCTCCCCCCCTGGATACACCACTGATACAATTTAACAAGATATGAATAACAAAAGAATTACAGAATATAATCAGGTTTTATTTTTCTTTCACAATTGAAAAAGACTGATATGGTTCTCAAATTCTCAACTAATTTAAAAATGTATCCAGGAACTACAGATTTAGTTTTCTTCTTTTTCCGAACTTTTGACTCAAATTCATTCCCCCTCACCTCTTTGGAGATTTTGATAAACAAGCACCTAAAAAAAATAATATGGGACTTATTATTTAACATATATATATCCCAATATCCCAAAAAAAACTCACTATTTATTAATATATAGAGAAGATAAATCCAATTTTAAATGAATAGATCTAATGTATAGAAGCAACTGTTAATCAGGCGTAAACCAGGCAAATTCTTCTTAAGTCCTTCTAAAATTAAACAATTTGCCAATTTTAGGCTTTTTTTTTTCGAGCAAGTTTTCCATAGTATGACCGCAATAATTTAATATCAGAGTTAAAAACGCTTTTTCTCTTTTTGTGAAGAGGTGGAGGGGCAGACAAAGCAGGAATCTTACAGTACCTTTAATTAATTGATTTATCCATATATCTCAATACAGTTTTTGAGAATACACTGAAAATATTTTTTTAATAGTAGAAACAAAACAGAAGTGTTCTTGAATAATGTATATCATTACTAAAAATACAATTTATAATAGTATTTAGTATAAAATAATAACTTTAATGCAATTTAATAGTATTTTAGTAATAAAATACAATTTTATAATTAGTTATTCTAGTAAAAGCTAATAACTATTGCTTTTGAATATCACCGACATGAAGTTATAGACGGTGAGCCGAAAATGAGATATCACTTAGCAGCTATATCTAAATAAACACTAAAATAGCGTTTTGCGGACACTTGCAATTCCTAAATTTTGAATGTGTTGGAAAGTTTGCATTTAATCGGAAATTGTGTGTGCAGTCTTTTCAAAACAAAGATCATTGGCAATAGTGTATGTAACTTTCTGAATCGAATCAAAATATGTGATTTGCATATATCCGTAATCACTAATTGATTCATTAAAATCAACAAAAGTTTATTATTTTATAAAGAAAAAGTTTTGCGTTAGGTATACTCTTGCATAGTTCTTAAAATAAACCATGCTTATAGCGATAGCGTAACCGTGCTTTTCAATCGAGGTTAGGTTTTGAATTATCGTCGCACTAAAGCTTCACGAGGGCTATAGCTTTTCAATCGAATTTAAACGTTATAATTTCAAGTCATTTCATTATTTTTTTTAATAATGTGCACTTGTTTGTTTGTGAACTTTGTTTATTTCATATATTTGACAGCTTTTTTTTTAAAAAAGGGTGGGGGAAAAACATTTAAATCAAATTGACCTATACCAAACGAGCTTAAGTTTGCAGCAGAGAAATGTACTGAGCGGAAGAATCTTGGTAAACCAAACCCGTCCCGTCTGGCGGCCGGCCCCCCCCCGCAAAATCGCGTACTCTGATTGCTGCTTCTTTCAACCCTGATATTCGTGCGCCCTGTTACGTCAAAATCGAAGGAAAAAAATAATTAAAATAACACTCTAACTGAAGCTTAACTAATAAAAATAATAAATTTATGTCTTGAAATAACAAATAAATTTGTTTATTGAATGTGAAATACCTTTTTGTATTCGATTCTCGCACTCAAAAATGAGAACTACTATTTTTACCCTTTTTCTCGTAGAACATTTTTATACTGCAAACTTAAGGTCGGTTTAGGTATAGTTGCGGATTTTCGTTATGGGGTGTGTCGTGTTGGTAAACAAACGAAATTATTAATTTCTGGAGTCACCTCACGGTCAATTATAGGACTATAGATATTACAGAAGCAAATAAGAAAGAGACAATAACTGGATTCTATAGATAGAAAAGGAAGATAGAAAATATAATCATTAAAAAAATCTTATTGTATTAAAACGAAATGAACATACCTGTATATTTATCTTTCTTGCTTGCTTCAGATGTGGTCAAAACAAAACAACAAACTAAAAAACAAGTGGCTGAGTCGGTCGGCCGATGTGTCGAGGCTAAAAGCTGTTGAGTGCGAGGTTATATGGAGAATTTACGTTCATACGGTCTTAAGTGAAATTCTGCAATCAGAATTACGTGTTTTTCCGTTTTCACTTGTCAAGCGTTTAAGGAAAACGGAAACAAGCTGTGTATTTCAGACAAACCGTCTGTTTGTGAAAGAAACGCAATCTTTCCGTAAATTCCCGAAAATAATCACAGAAATATGTACGTAAAATTCAGGTTTTTTTAACAGTGTGACTGTATTCTGTTAGCAGCTCTAAACACTATAAAAACCAAGGAATGTCGTCTTCCATATCGTTATTAACTTATAAAGATTACGTTGAGTCCACGAACAGAAAAGCTATTCTCTGATTGTAAAAAAAAAATCAAACTTTAAAAAGAAATATGATTTTGATTTATTTTTAGATGTATTAGTTATTATTGTGTTGTTATTGCGATTTCTTTTCATCTTTTGTTATAATTTTTTAAAACTCTTTGAATTTAGATGAAAACATTTGAGGAAATTTATTCATCTGTTTTATGGTATTCTTTATGTATACAAAACCAAATTATAATTAATAAATATTAATATTGTAATTTAATCAATTTCATATTGCATATTTTCATTTTATTATTTGTAGCCTCGAACCCATTGTTTTTTCTCTAAAAAAAGAGCTGTGGGTTACCGCCCCGCTCCAGTACCCCCGTGATGGCCCTGCCCCATGCAAAAAATCAATTAGCATGGATTGTTCATACTTCTCATTTTAAGTACACAAATGTGCAATTATTTTTATGAATATTAAGGCAGAATAAACTTGGTTTAGACACTTTTATGAAGTGCTGTTGTGCATAATTCTATATCCTACTATGGTGAGTGGATTGGAGCATTTTGCAAGTTTCCGAAAAAGTTCGCACTTCTTTCCGATTTATCTCAATAACCGTAACTCGTAGAACAATTATGTCAATACAAAACTTGTAGAAAAAGGTGTGTTTTAAAACTTGATTTTTTAGCAATTTTTGCAAATTTCAAATGAAAAGCGGCGCGTGTTCCCGATATCAGAATGAGATAAAACTTCGTTTCTGAGTGATTTGACATAAAAGGAAAAAAATGAGAGGGTACGTCTTTTCGATTTCGAAAATTCGTAAAACAAGGGACACCCTAATATATATATATATAACCTAAAAACACTTCGAGTTATATATTTTAAGGTATCTGACCATATTGTTAAAAAAAAAGTTAGTAATCATTTTAACCGAAATAGTTTAGATTGTGTTTTAAATATGTGGAACTGAAGTGAACTTATCAAAAATCAGGAGAAACGCTTGTTGACTATTTTCAAAATAAAAAAAATAGTAGTTCTGACTTCTATTGAGATTAAAGTAAAATTTTGTCTGATAGAACAAAGTGTGAAGAATCGAATGATGTGTGTTTGGATGTCATAGCGGGACATAAACATTTTGAAAAAAAATATTGAAAGTGATGATGCCAAATGGCATCACTGGGACTGAAAGGGTTAAAAAAAACGGTTTATGCCTAGCGTGCATCACGCGACTGCGGTGCAATGAATCACTCCAGCCCTCTCCTTCTTTTCCCAACAGCCTTGTTCCACATCCAACTACCAAGAAGAGACCCGCGTCATCCTTCGCCACCCCAACACCACCCGATGGGGCCCTTGCCCTGGCGACACAGTCCGCCGGGTTCCCTGCACCCTCCAGGGCAACTGCCACCAGCACCGTCTCGAGGTGGGGCCATGGGCCTCGTGTGTTTTGCCAGAAGGGGCCCTGTGTGGGGAAGGGACACTGAAGGCATCGTTGAGGTGCGTGCGTAGCGATGGGAGGCAAGTCGATGCTGTGCTTTGCGAGAAGGTAAGAGATTTTTTTTGCATACTTTTCTTTTTATTTTTCGGATATATATATTTTTTAAATATTGGTATGGTAATACATTTTTGCCGCACCTCTTCCTACACTCTAAAAAATGAATCCTCAAAAACGACGAAACTTTCCTTAATTTTGACGATTCCGTTACTGGCAAATGCTCCGAGTTTTCGTTTCCTCAAAGTGAGGAAATTCGAATCGTCAGTTTTATGGGGATTTGAAAGTCGTCTAATCTAAAGAAATATTTCGTCATTTTCGAGCATGTGAGTACAACAATGAGTTTCAGTTTCCTCAAAATCACGATACAGAATCGTCAAATCACGATCGTAAAAGTGAGGATTCGCGTTTACTCAAAAGTCACTGATAGTTTGACGAAGCAATACTCAAAATTAACGAAATGAGGCTTGAGGATTCATGAATCGTCAAAAATGAAAGTGTTATTTCTGAGAGTGTAACGTGTTCACTTTACGGGCTATGAGGCGCCCTGTGGTCAGTGTCTCGATCTACGGATCGGAAGGTCCCGCGAGCGAGTCCTGGTCGCTCAAAACTGACCGAGTAAATGCGGAGTACTTGCTCGTTAAATTTGTTGGGTCCGAAAGTCCTGTTGAGGGTCATTACGCAGTTTCCCACGGGTACATGTTCCTGGAGACTATTTCCCTCCCCTTCAGGAACATGTGTAAATTGTTGTGGCGTAGTTGATCGTTAGCGTGGAAATCCAGACCCCTTGGAGAAGTAGAGGGATCGCCGAGCTCTTGTGCTATGGGCAATTAGGTGGGCAAAGAACCGTGCAGCAATTTATTGGTGATCCATGCAGGGTTGTTGACGTTCCGCCCTCGGAGACCACGTAAGACGATGTCAATCCAGGTACTAAGCAAAATGAAGTAAAACACAACCACTAAGAACAATTAACGGCTTCAAATTCCAACTAAGTTTATTTGCAGGCTCGAATTCACAATCACAAATATATTTAGTAAAACCATCAACAAATTTTATCTCAAGGCTCAGACCAAACAGCTCGCCAGCGAGCCACATCAAATCTAACTCTCACACCAGGCGTTGTCTGCATGTCAACGCCCCGTCACCGTTCCCCACGTGCCGCCACTTCCGAAAAGCTAAAATTAGCCTGGGTTCTTTTACTTCAAACTAGATCTACCTTATGACACAGCCCGCGGAAGGACAACACATGAGGACGGCAGAGTCACAATTGTGGAGTTGGCACGTGATAGATGGCAGCATCTGTCACGTATATGTGTGCATGTGATTGTGACTGTCTTACTTGACGAAGGTTTATAAGCGGCTCTCTGAGCAAGCACACAAGCCTGAATATATATGTATACCAACCAACCTTGCTCACTTTACCTCGTAGTTAACCTGAAACCATCGATGGTATTTATATGTCACAATATAGTTCGTGGATATAATATAAACTGAAACTTTCAGCATGCAGAATAATGCATTCGGATTATAGCTAATTTTATAGTTTTCTTGCACAGAAGCCACGACCATGGGTGGAGCTATAAAGCGCGTGGAGCAATCAGATGAAGAGAAAATTTCAACCGGTTTTTTTTTTTCATCATCTGATTGTGCTGAGCTTTATACAGCGCCACCCATGGTCGTGGCTTCTATGCAAGGAAACTATGAGTTTGACTATAGCACGGTTTTAGATATTAGTGCGTGATTCTTTTTTGCAAAAAGAAAGAATTTTGACCTTATACACGGCCTCAAGACAAAATTTTCCACTGATATGGCCAGAGAAGCGCTCTGTGACGTCACACTATCCGTCCGGCTCGGGTTGTCGGTTATTCGAGGAACCACAGGAAGCGAGGAACGAAACCTGTTCGGAGTCTAGAAAGTATATAGTCGGGCATGTGCGAAAAAGGTATCGTTCCTATAGTTTACCTGCTAAAATACCCTACTAAAAATGATCTCTAGAGATCAATATAAAAATCTATTGACATAAGTGCAGCTTTATTGATGTCTACTTATTTCTACGGATGTCACTATTGTTATCAGTAGAAGCTATTGATGTCAGTAACCTACTGATAATATTTCTTATTGATATCAATAGAGCTCTATAGACACCAGTAAAGAAAATATCAGTAAGCTACTGATCTCAAATGACATCAATATTCCTGCACTGATATCTATATAGATCAGTAGAGATTTGTATGGATATCAATAGAGATCAATAGAGATTTGTATAGACATCAATAGAGATTTCTATTGGTACCAGTTGGCCATTTCCACATACAAATTTTCTATTGATATCTACTGACCATTTTTAGAAGGGTAGGCAATTTTAATCAACTTTTTCAATAATTTTAAACAGAATTTGATAAGTTATTGCTTTAGGAGGTTCTTTATATAATGAAGTTTCGGAAACATACTTTAACGTATATATTTATAAACGTATTATTATATTTTATAAATGTACTTTGAAAAAAATAGAATTGCAGGAATAATCTTTAACCTTGCCTTAGGCCAGTTTTTAGCTTCCACATTACGTTTAGAACGTAAAAAAGTGGAAGGTTCTATAATCGTTCAGTCTGTCCGTCTGTCCGTCACCCACTTTCACAGAGCGAACCAAAAGTCGCACAAACAATTGGAATAGTCATTTTAAAGCAAAAAATTGGGCTAGGTTACATCCCAAATTTCATTAAAAAATTTAAATTAGAAGTATATTTAAAATTTAAATAACTAAAATTTTAATTTGCATTGAAATAACATGCAAATTCCATTTTCATTCAATGAGCGAACCAAAAGTCGCACAAACAATTGGAATACGTCATTTTAAAGCAAAAAATCGGGCTAGGTTATATCCCAAATTTCATTAAAAAATTTAAATTAGAAGTATATTTAAAATTTAAATAACTACAAATTTAATCTACATTGAAATAACATGCAAATTCCATTTTCACTCAATATTTTCACTGTTGCCATTCCGTCAAGCGTACGAGAAACTTTATTTAAAATAAAAACAAAACCTTTGAAAGAAAATTTATTTATGTGATATAATTTGGTTTGGATTGTTGAAATATCACAATAGACTTCTTTTGATGGTTCATTATATATGTATGAAGAAAGATGTATAAAGAATTCTAATTTTGCATAAAATATGCAAAGTTTCTCTTTTATTTTTAAAGCATCATTTTTACTAATTATATATTTTTCGAACTGTAAATTAAATTCCGGCGACTAAAAGAATTATATTTATTAAAAATTTGCATCATTATTCCACGAATTCCAAACAAATTTAGCAAACGATAATGAGTAATTTTTAATTTGACAAAGTATATTAATGAAAATAGTTAATTTTGGCGTTTATAATTCTAAATTAGAAGTATCTGTTAGGCGAATTTCTTTCTGATGTGATGTGTATAATAAGTGTGTTTCCTGTGAGCATAAATATGGTGTGGAAGCGGTTTTAGTGACAGGTTCTGTAACAAACCAACTTGTTTTTCTTCATCTCAACAGAGTCACCAGTCTCTGTCGCTGAAAGGTCCGACCACGAAGCCGTGTTACGTGGACTGTCCCGTGGATTGCGTCATGAGCGAGTGGTCTCCATGGAACGACACCGAATGCGTCGCATGTGGGCATGGAAGTGAGTAATATTAACAAAAAAAAGGGATAAATATTATTAACTTAAGAATTGATTTTGAGGATAATGTTCTCATTTTTAATTTTGAGGATAATGTTCTCAATTTTAATTTTGGGAATAATGTTCACCATTGTGTTCATAGTAGCAAAACTGACATTTCAAAACGTTTCTTATCAGTTCATTTATTTCAACAAACGATAATTTAATTTTAATTTTTTTAACTAGACATAAATGTTAATTTTCTTTTTTAAAAAAAAAGAATTGCATTTTGTAATTCTACTCAGTACTTAGGTAGATTCGTTCCCTGCAACTGCAAAACTGTTCAATAGTAAAAAAAAAAAAAAACTTCTTTAAACCCCAAACAACTGATTAGAAATAAACACATGTTGCGTCTGTCAACGCCACTGTAGAAGCCTCCTTTTTTAATTATAGCCAAATTAAGAAAAAAGCACATTTTGGCAAGTGTTAACAAACAATATTCCAAACTTAAAATATTTGACTCCATCCGATTAGACAAGCCTTCGAGATTCGATACTGCTCTTAGGTTTTTACTGTACTGACACTGCTACAAAGGAAAAACAACTTTTACAGGGCACCTTCCGCGTTTAATATTTTACATGGGGGCGTAAAAGTTAAAATTTTCTTTTTTTTCTGCACAAATTTATTTAATTTAAATTTTTTCTACTTTGGGCACCTGGTATTGTAAAAAGACCAATCTGCATAGAAATGAACCAACAGTATTGCCTTTGAAACGAATAATTGCAGATTGAATTCTCTTTAAAAGTATCTATAAAATGTTCTTTATGAAACTGATAAAAAGGATTTTTATCGTTGAATTTACTCTAAAGGCAGAACGACATCGATTGCGTTGCATGTTTACATCTAAGTGAGTAATATTAACACTGTTAATAAAAGTATTCTTAATTTGTAAAATAAATAGAAAAGAGAATATTGTTCTAATTTTTAATTTTAATAATAGTGGTCAGATTTTCAATTTAGATAGCAATGTTCTCAATTTAAAATTCGAGAATAAGGTTCTCATTTTTAGTTTTTAGAATAATATTCTCATTTTTAATTTTTAGGATAATGTTGTCATTTTATATTTTGTGAATGATGATCTCAATTTTAAATTTGATAATAAATAAAGTTTAAATTTTGAGAATAATGTTCGCCATTGTGTTCATAATAGCATAACCGCAATTTCAAATGAGTTGTTTTATTTCAGCAAACAAGAATCCAATTTTAGTTTTTTTTAGCTAGTAGAAAATTTTAATTTTCTTCAAAAAAATATTTGAGAATTGCATTTTTTAATTCTACTCAGTACTGAGGTAGATTCGTTTTCTGCAACTGCAAAACAGTTCAATAGTAAAAAAAAAACTTCTTTAAGGGGTCATAGGAGTCTTTAAAATGTGCAAAGAAGGTACTACAAAGCATTGTTTGATCTTTCATGTAATTTTTTTAACTACTCAATATATACGTATAATTTCTTTTATGTAATTCTACAAGATTTATTTAATATAAAACAAATTTTACAATTTATGAAACTTTAGCCTAAACTAAAATAAATAATAGTAAACATAAAGCTATTTGAACACACTGAGATTAGGCTTGCGCGGCAAATTGTGAGGTCAAAATTGAAAAAAATTACCAGGAAAATGACTTTATATTGTACAAATATGTACAAACAAAGACTTATACCTAAATTCTCAGCTCAATTTTAATTAGAAATTGTTTTTTAAAAAAATTTAATCAAAATTTTAAAATTTTTATTGATTTTTTTTAGAAAAAGTTTTTTTTTAATATTTTTAGTTTCGGCTTAAGTTTCATAAATTTTAAAATTTGTTTTATATTAAATAAATCTTGTAGAATTACATATAAAAAATTATACTAATATATTGAGTAGTTAAAAAATTACATGAAAGATTAAACTATGCTTTGTAGTACCTTCTTTGCACATTTTTAAGACTCCTATGACCCTTGAACCCCAAACAACTGATTAGAAATAAACACATGTTGCGTCTGTCAACGCCACTGTAGAAGCCTCCTTTTTAAATTATAGTCAAATTAAGAAAAAGCACATTTTGGCAAGTGTTAACAAACGATATTCCAAACTTAAAATATTTGACTCCACCCCACCCGTTTAGACAAGTCTCGAGATTCGATACTGCTCTTAGGTTTTTACTGTACTGAGACTACTACAAAGGAAAAACAACTTTTACAGGGCACCTTCCGTGTTTAATATTTTACATGGGGGCGTAAAAGTTAAGTTCTGCAAAATTTATAGAATTTAAATTTTTGTACTTTGGGCACCTGATATTGTAAAAAGACCCATCTGCATAGAAATGAACCAACAGTATAGGCTTTGAAACGAATAATTGAAAATGGAAATCTCTTTAAAAATATCTATAAATTGTTCTTTTTGAAATTGTTAAAAAGGATTTTTATCGTTTGAACTTACTCAAAAGGCAGAACGACACTGAATGCGTTGCATGTTTGCATGAAAGTGAGTAATATTAACACTGTTAAAAAAGTATTCTTAATTTGTAAAATAAATTTTAAAAAAAGATTATTGGTCTCATTTTTAATTTTAATAATAGTGGTCAGATTTTTAATTTCTTTAATAATGTTATTCCCATTTTTAATTTCGAGGGTAATGTTCTCAATTTTAATTTTGAGGATAATGTTATCAATTTTGGGTTGAAACAGATGAGGCTGAAAAAGCAGCCATTATTGCCAATACGGAACTTTAAATAGTTGAATCTTCCTAACCGTTTCACTATTATATATAATCTTTTTTATTGGTCTATTTAACCCCTCCCTTCTCGCTCCCGTGATATTTCCTGGCTGGAGTGTTCAGTAGTAACGAGACCAATGAGATTAAAACTAATTTTAATCCACCAATTAAAACTCCAAAGGGGGGGGAGTGTCCAGTAGGTAACGAGGCCAAAAGATTAAAACTAACTTCAATCCACCAATAACTCAAATGGGGGGGGGGGGGGAGTGTCCAGTGGGTAACGAGGCCAATAGGATTCAACCTAATTTAAATACACCAACTAAAACTCAAATGGTGAGGAGTGTCCAGTAGTAACTAATTTAAATCCACCAATTAAAACCATCTGTTTTATTAAACCTAACTTAAACCCACCAATTAAAACTCAAATGGTGAGGAGTAGGAGTGTCCAGTAGGTAACGCGCAAATGACATCGAAATAGGCTGTTTTAGAACCGTTTTCTTGAAAATCATCCGATCGTTAAGGGGTTAATTCTTAGGGTTGGTTGGATCTAGTAACGCAGAACCGTGACAACCTTGGCGAAAGGGGCAACCCACGTTCACCAAGGTCATTATTTTGGTAAATGCACGGTGGATCACTATTGGTCTGAAAATAAATAAATTGGCATTTAATTATCTCCCGTTGTGAATGGAGGCATTCGCCAACTGGCCAATAACTACTAGTTGCCGAGACTATTCTTTACATGTTAAGTTCGACATAAATTAAGGAGGGGCGGTACGGAGCACGCAAACTTTCGCCGAAATAACTGCCGACCTATAAACGGCCCGTGCATCCAAAAATGTAGTCCGTGTAAGGGAGTGCACGTTAAATATCCTTCAAAGTCCTAATGCTGTTTACGATGTCGCCCTTAACGGTTGCGTTGGGTGCCAAATTCAGTCGTCGGCTCGTCAGTTAACTGTGGTTCTAAAATACGACACCCGTCGTCAATCAATACCACCTAGATTAGAAGGCCGGCTCAACTAAATGCCTGACGTCATATTAGTGGACCGATTCTGTGGTTTTGACCAACGATCATTCGTGACTGGATCTTGTATTTGAATAAATTTTTAAGATAAGATGAATCAAGATGCGACGTCATCTTAAGATACGACGTTATTGGTCAACAAATCGAAATTGGTCTACTAGTGTGACGTTGTGTTGTTCGGCCTTCTAATCTAGGTGGTATTGCGCCAATAGCCCTCGTGTAGCTCTAGTGCCACGATAATTCAAACCTAACCTAATCATCGTTTCTTTCTATTAGTGACAAGGCGTAGGACCCGATCTGTCGTCCAGCCGCCCAGCGATGGTGGACGGCCCTGTCCCAGTGAGACGGAACAAGGCACGCCGTGTCCATTCAGAGCTTGCTACCACTGGAATCACTCGGACTGGTCCAGCTGCGATCTAGAGGTATGTATTTTTAAATTATATGCATGAAGTATCACTATAAGGTTACTTTTTGGATTCTCTTGAGGCACTAGCCACAGAGAGGAAATTCTGCACTTTTTCGGTTTTGTGTTGTATTTGAGAAGGAAAATGTCGTCTTAAAACGAATTCTCAAACAAAATTAAGAATGAAATTTTTTTTGCATTAAGTATCACTATTTGGTTACTTTGTGGACTGTTAAGGCAGTAGCCACAGAGAGGAAGTTCAGCAGTTTCTTTTCGGTTTTGTGTTGTATTTGAGAAGGAAAATTTCGTCTTAAAACGAATTCTCAAACAAATGACGAAAGACGTTATTTATTGCAATATGCATCACTTTTAGGTTACTTTGTGTACTGTTAAGGCAGTAGCTACAGAGAGGAAGTTCAGCAGTTTCTTTTTGGTTTTGTGTTGTATTTGATAAGGAAAATTTCGTCTTAAAACGAATTCTCAAACAAAATTACGAAAAAAAGTTATTCATTGCATTAAGTATCAATATTAGGTTACTTTGTAGACTGTTAAGGCAGTAGCCACAGATAGGAAGTTCAGTATTTATTTTTTTTTTCGATTTTGTGTTGTAATTAAGAAGGAAAATTTCGTCTTAAAACGAATTCTCAAACAAAATTACGAAAGAAATTATTTACAAGTTATAAAGTTAAACTAAGAATGACGAAATGCTGTCACGCTACACTGAAGAATGCTGAATTTCTGTATATACGTGGATTTCTGTGTTATATCAAGAGTAAATTAGGGAATTTAAAACCTCTTCAGGGGACAGGGGACGAAACGACCACTCAAAATATCGAATTTTAATTTAACTTTCAATCACTAAAATGAATATTTACGAAAAAAACTTCTATGATGCGCATTTGATATTTGGCTAGAGTTTGCAAATTTGGTAGTTAATTTCGATAGTACATTGTTGCCAGCTTTAAGGTCATTATTCCAAAACACTAAATTTTATCTTTTTGGTACATTTTTCTCCTTTTCTATTTTACTAAAAGTGTTGACATTTTCTGTAATATGTCGTATACATGTCTATTTAACAATGAACCTCAAGTTTGACGTTAAAGCATTTAGCATTTTAGGATATTAACCTAAAAAAAATTTGCGCATTTATTAAATTAGAAAAATCGTCTTATTTTTACTCACTTATTATTATTTTTTTTAATATTTTTAAAAAACACATTTTCTGTGTTAAATGTGTGTATGACATCACAGAAAATTTCAACCCTTATAGTAAAATAGAAAAAGATATAAGTGTACATTAAGGCTGAAAATTGGTATTTTGGAATAATGACATTTGAAGCTGGCAATAAAGTTATATCGAAATTAACTACCAAATTTGCCCACTCCAGCCCCATATTCAAATGTGCATCACAGAAGTCTTTTCGTAATTATTAATTTCAGTGATTGAAAGTAAAAATGAAAATTTGATATTTTAAGCGGTCGTTTTGTTCTGTTACCTTAAACCGTTGCAAACTCGTGGCAGCAGGTCAAAAACACAGTACCGCTGAACAACTGGGGTACGTGCTACGTGATCAGCAATTCGTATTTCGTGGGCTTTTGAGATATCCGACTTTGAGGCGTCGAATTTAAGAAAAAAAATACTCAAAACGAAAGAATATTTTCGATTAGGAGTTCCTCAACATTTTGATTCGATTTTATAAAAATTAAATTCTGAACTTCATCAGAGCACAACATTGATGTAATCCAATATTGCTCTTGAAATGAACTTCACGAGATCAGATTTCATTGTCGTGATTGGGTGGTTCTAGGAACAACGCCCATATTTCCCAAAACCCGCCAATCACAGCCTTAAATATGTGTCTAGCGTTAGTTGTCTACCAATGAATTCCTACTATAGATTAACCAAAGAACACGTTTAACCCTCTAATGCATACTGTTACCGTTTGGTAACAAGTAACATAATCACTTTATTCTATTAAATTAGAGCTCCTCTTGGACAAATCTGTGTTTTTTCATTGTACATTTCATTTTAAAGTTTTATTTACTAATAATCCTCATGGATGACAGTAGTAAAAATGTATTCAAAATTAAAGAGTGAGGTTATTAACTTTTGTGAAATTACGTTTTTGGCAGAATTCAAAGAATAATAATATTAGTACTAAATACTAATAAATTGTTTTGAAAAATTAATCATTGTTAAAAAGGGTTATTTTGAAATAGTTTTAGTAGTTTTCTAGTCATTATTATCAAAATTGAAATTTTGCAGTTGGTTTTTGTCTTATGGAAAAAATTTAAATTATTTAAATTCTAATGCAGTTAAATTTTTTAAGTATTTTTCCCATAATGTGTGAGTATAAAGATACATACAGGGTGGTTATAAAATAACGCTCCCTATTCGGAGTGGTCTGCAGCTTGAATGAATAATCCAAATGCAAAAAAAACTTTGAGACACTTACTAATCAAGAAGGGGGAAAAAGAATGGAATCATAAAAAAAGAAACTCGTCTCTTGACCAGGGTTCTAAATTACGAGGCGTAATTAGCTGTGTTGGCAGTAATTGGACAAAATTGACGACGTTTCGTAATTTATATCTGGTCAAAAGACGAGTCCTTTTTATGATGATTCCTTTTTATGATGATTCCTTTTTATGATTCTTTTTTAGGATTTTGTCTTTTTTATGATACCATTCTTTTTCCCCCTTCTTGATTAGTAAGTGTCTCAATTTTTGAATGCATTTGGATTATTCATTCAAGCTACAGACCACTCCGAATAGGGAGCGTTATTTTATAACCACCCTGTATATACTTTTTCGGGGATGAAAATAAAAATTCATGCATTGGAGGGTTAAATATGTGTCTAGCGCTAGTTGTCTACCAATAAATTCCTACTATAGATTCACCAAAGAACACGTTTTAATAGAATGGTTTTGTGTCTCTTCAGAATGGCGACTGCGGGTACGGCGTGAGGCGACGCGTCGTGAAATGCGTCCGTTACGACGGACTCGAAGTGGATCGATCCCTGTGTCTGCCCTTGAATGTGACCTTCAGCAGGGGAGATTGGCTAGATCCGGCTTGGATGGCCATGGCACAGGAAGACAGCGTAAGTTAACAATTATGAATGACTAGCAATATGGTCCCGCCTTACTGGGTACCCGTTAACTTCGCATTGCTTCCTTTTAGAGGCATGCTTACTTGTGAAAATACACTCAAAATCAAAACAAAATTAAATTCGTGTTGGCTCATGCGCACTTAAAAAAAAAGCAAACACTAATAGAGGATGAAGCAGCCTTAGGGCGAGCGCATATCTCAACCAAACTCAATCAATCAAACTAATAGAAGATGGCGTCAAGCCCCTGTTTCGGCCCGGTCCATGTATTTTCAAGTCCTGTTATGGTGCGGCAATGACGTTTTTTTAAAGCTAATTAATTATATTAATTAAAAATCACAATCAAATATGAAAAAAACTAAGCCTCAGGTGCACACGTAGGTAATAAAAGGAATCTAGATTAAAAATTTAAATTTTTTTAGAACAGTCTAAGTAGGTCTTTTGCGATCCACAGACAGACAGACTCTTTCTTTTATTATTATAGATACAGGGTGAGGCAAATAAAAGTGGCCCCAACGTGGAGATACGAATACGACAGAAATGTTGTCAAATAAAAAAAATACAAAAACAGGTTTGCTAACTGAAGCTATTGATTGCTTCAATTTTTAGCCCAAACAAACGATTTGCGACTTATTTGCCGGCAACTACGCTATGGTTTGAGAAGCTAGTTGAAATGAAATATAAACAAGGTTTGTAGAAGTGATTAAGAAAAGTTCCCACTAGTGATTATTTATTTCGTTTATTTATCCTAGAGGATCGGACCTTTCTGTTTTTGTTAATACAAAACATTCAAAATTGATTGCAAGGCACAAAATTTGTATTATGGGACGTCTTCATGCAATACGAACTAATATCTGAACTCGCCACTAGTCTATGAGTAGCTCTAGTGTGAAGCTAATCCCATCCAACCAATGCAAAGACAGGTTTCAGGCCGCTTTAGGAGTCTTCCTCGCCAAGCATTTCAACATGTTCCTATCTCTAGACCAGGGCCACTTTCATTTGCCTTACCCTGTAGCTTTCCTCAATGAGATGCCTATTTAATTGGACATATCATTAAAAACCATTCAGTTATCAACCAATGATATCGCAGGACTTACTTGCAAAAATAGGACGTCATCAAGGGTATTCAATTTCAAAACTTAAGGGGTCATAGGAGTCTTTAAAATGTGCAAAGAAGGTACAGCTGTGGAAATAAAAAAGTACCCACTTGAGGTTATTTCCTCCGTTAGTCACCCTATAGAATCGGACCTTTTTGAGATTATGACCAATTAACATTCTGAGTTAATTGCACGATACAAAATTTGCATAAGGGGCCGTCTTCATATTAAAAATATTACGAACTTTGAAATTTCCAATGGCAACACCCAATTTTAATAACTTAGAAATGTTAAGCACCCTCAAAAACCCCTAAATCTAAGTTTTTTGTTACAATTGAATAAATATTTGACTAATTATTTAATCGAATCACTTGGTTCTTTTGGGGGACCATCTCAATATAATGACAAGCGTAGTCTATAGGTTCGGCCGAGTTGAAAATCGAAATTTTGAAATATAAGGTAGAAAATGTTGAGGAGCAGTGCAGGGGATGAACAGTTAATGGTGGTTAGTCTAATCCACCCACCGCCTTTTAGGAGTTTATTTATTAAAGTTTAAATTTAAAAGCTGTGCATGCCAAGGATTCCTGTACTAGGCTACATTGAACAACAAGACAACAATATTCATTTTTATGGGAGCCACGATATGTTTTAAATTTAGGTATATATTTAAGTTGGTATGGTATGATACATATATATTCCAGCTTGTTGTGCTTGTTCAAAGAACCGCTTATAAGTTTTCGTCAAGTGGGACAGACACAGAAAGAATTTTTACAGACACAAAGAAATGAATAACACATAGACAAATAACAACTTTTATTGACAGTCACAAACATCCATGCCTGACCGGATTCGAACCCGACCCCAGCAGCTCCAAAGGCTAGTACGCTAACCATTCAGCCACCGGGGTGGCAAATAGTTGGTTTACTTGTTGATAAAGATAAAACTTTTATTTTATTTTTTAAAATTTATTATAGAATATTAATCATTCGTTTGGCATGCTGAAAGTTATAGTTAAGTTTAGTCTACATATTTGAGAGAGACGGACGTGGGATTTAGTTTTTTTTTTAGCCTACTGTTCTTTTTTTTTTAATTCGAAGAATTAAAAAAAATGAAAAAAGTAGGTATTGACATGCTGTCGATGTCCGTCCGTTCGTACCCCCCTTCCAAAATAGGTTCTATCAATCCGATTCTAAAAATTCTTTTTTTATTAGAAAGGTATAACCTCAGTCACTCAATTTTCCTACTTTTTGTCCGTCTGACTGTACGATCGGACGGACATAAATCTACTATTTGTCGACGAATTTTCCATTGAAATTCAATTTCGAGTCATTTAAATCGCTGTTGCAAACAACAAATGCTACGGACAAGAGAGATGCGTCAAAAAATTCAGCGTATCGAGAATACATTGAAAATTTCAGGAAATAATTCGAATTCTAAGTACTTCAATTATTTAAAAACTTCAAAATTTAATACTCATTAAAAAAAAGAATAGGAAGCAATTTTTATTAGAATTAAATCACCATTGCGATCGCAGCAATCGATCGGAAACTTTAATTCTTTTAGACAATAAATTAAAATACATTTATTTTTGCGACATCGATCAGTTTAAAATGACGTAAAATATATTTCACTACGAGATTCTTTGTAGGTTGGTATGAAATGTTTTCATTCTATTCGAAAGAGGTGAATATTACATAATTATTCTTTGAAATATAAATTTTTGCAAACGATTTAAGTAATAGTTATTTAATTTCGAAATAAAATAAATGAAACTAGCCGCATTTAGCGGGTAAATTTTTAATAGTTGTTGTTTCTCGTCATAAGGGAAGAAACCAAACAACCAATGCCATTGCAGAAAGAAGAGCTTGACATCACAAGAAACATTCCCATTCTAATCAAAACTAAAAATGTTAATTAGAATTTTTGAATTAAGAATGACAGAATAAACTATAAATTATCTTTAAAAAAGTAAATTAATTATTATTGGAACGGATTTTTCAATTATTTTACTGGTTATTAACCGATTTTATTTTAGGACTTGAATCCAAAGTTTTTTATATTCAACTGCATAGTATTTTATAATATTTTCAACAATAGCAAAAATTCTAACCTTCCATTCTGCTCTTAATTGAAAATTTTGAGGAAGAAATTTGGCTATATTATTTTGAAAAATATGGATTTATATATTTTCGTTTATGTAAAAAATCTCTTAATTATTAGCTTACTAATTATTTCTCTCTAAAATGAAAACATTGAAGTTTAATTCATGAATCGATATAAGTAAGTTATAGTAAAATGCCTTTTTGGGTAGTTACATCTACATTGCATTATTTTGTTAGCAATAAATTTTAGTTAAAATTTAATGTTACTACGTATGTTGATTAAAGCTAAACATTTCAAACATAAACCTGGTTTATAGAATATAAATTACGAGATTTCAATCATATTCTCAACTGCTATTTCATTGACGTTTTAAAATACAGACAAAAATTTTAAAAAAAAATGACGACACATTTATTTAAAAAAAAATGTTCTTGCGAACAAAATATACTACATAGATAGATCATCAAAAAATTGAGTTCTTATTTACAAAATATACATAGTTACATTATTAATTAATCGATACTTATGTACAAAATATACAGATGTATATCATGAAAAAACTAGAATAAATGCAAAGAGTAATGAGATAATAATGAATACAAAAAGTTTAAGTACAGAGAGACAAAGGTTTAGTAGGACGTGTAATGGCCATCCTTAGCGATCACTTCGCGCATACGATTTGGCATCGAATATAAAAGGCTGAACACAATATCCGGATCTTGCCGTAGTGTGGTCCAGGAAAACGAAGCAGCATCCCATAGTTGCTGCTTGTTGGAAATATCCTTGAAGTTGATGTTGTTCTTCCATAAAGCCCAAAGGTTCTCCATGGGATTCATGTCAGCCGCGTTGCTGGGCCACACTAACGGTCGGATACAATTGCGTTCCATGCAAACTTTAACTACCGCACTATTATGGATGGAGCTTTTATCCTGAAAAAGAAGTTAGATGAATAATACATAATAAAAAAATTAAACCAACGAAAATGTTTCGAGAAAACAGTGTAAAGCAAAAAAATCCCCATATTGCTAAAAAAAATTAAGTATAATCGGTTAAAAATTTACTCATTTTTTAAAAAAAAATGTTTAATAAAAACGTTTTGCAAAAATCTCCGGAGAAATACATTTCCAAGCGCTGAAAGTGTGGGTGACGCGTCACCCCATCACTTCTCTAGAAAAATGGCTATCCCCCCCACTTATAATATCTCTCAATTCCATCCCCACCTTTTATTGTTTGTTTAGCCGTCTCATATTTTAAATAAAAAAAAAAAAAAAAAAACTTTCAAAATTTCATTTGCCAGGCATTTCACTTCAATAGTTCAATTTGTTTATGAATATACAGGTAGAACATCGATTATCCGATCTAATTGGGACCAGAGGTAGCTCGAATAATTGAAAATTCTGGAAAATAGAGAATTTTCGTTAAATAGTAAAGCTGTTACTATTAAAATTTAGTGTTAAGTTATCTCGGAACTGAGAATTCCCAGCAAAAAAAAATTTAATTTGATTTCTATAAATTTAAAATCTGAATGGAGTTCTAGGGGAAACTGTTTATTGTATTATTTTTTTGGTTTTATAGTAGTTATAAGAATAAAAAAGTTGGCCTTGACATACTCAAGCTGTCCGCCTTTCCGTCTGTACCCTCCTTCCAAAATCTGTTCTATCCGTCGGATCTTAATTTTTTTTTTGTTAGATTTTGTTTTCGTACCATTGTTAGTGACCTCGTCAGAGAATCGTCTTTCTTACTTTTGTCTGCCTTTCTGTCTGCACGTCCGGACGGACATCTGTCTACTGTTTGTCGCCACATTACCCATTGAATTAACTTTAAAGTTTAATTTCAAATAATTGCTTTCAAATTTGCTGTTGCCAACCCAACAATGGTATGAGAAACTTTATTTAGTTAAAAATAAGATTATTTGAAGCTAAATTTATAGTTATGATAAATCAGTTTGGAATGACATCATAAATGTGATAATTTGACTCTTTATTATTTGTTTTCTATGAATGCGGCACAGCACTTCGTGTTTAATTTTAATTTTGCTTTTCTTTTAAACAAAATCTAACGAGAGTTCTGGGAAAACTGCTTGTTTTTTGTTTTATAGTAGATATAGTGCGTCTCAAAAAGTTTAGACAAAAGACATTCTGAGTCACAAAATCTCACTGAAAAGGTTTATTTGAAAAAAAATTTTGTGGCAAGGTTAAGGCAAGTATATATAATTAAAAATAGCATAAATCACAAAGAAAATGACCAATTATAAATTGTAATTGAATTAATTGTAAAAAGTATCCAAAAAATCTGTCTCATAAACATAGACAGAATCGATTTAAAGTCATTTAATGATCTAATTTCGCCTTTTTTTTTGCTAGAATTGTATTTCTGCTTGATATTATGAATTAAAAAAAAATCCGTTTTACAGTTGAATTTTAACCATTTTGTACCATTCCTGGGTCTATTACATACCAGCAGTAAATAAAGCCGTTTTAGCTTTTTTGCGGGGAAACATTGCTGTTGATGGCGTAATATATATCCCAATCGTCCGATTTTGTCTATATTTATGAGACAGATTTTTTGGGAACTTTTTACAATTAATTCAATTGCAATCTATTATTGGTAGTTTTCTTCGTGATTCTTGCTATTTTTAATTATATATACCTGCCTTAACCATACCACCAAAACATTTTTCAAATAAACCTTTTCAGTGAAATTTTGTGACTCAAAAATGTCTTTTGTCTAAACTTTTGAGACGCACTATATCACCTAGAGTTTCACGATTTTAGAAGATTCCAGGAGTTTTCCGAAAATTTAGGATTGCAAGAAATTTGCTTTTACTTTTTTGAATTGCCTTAGTTTTTCTATTTTAAAATTACCGCAGTTTCCCAAATAAAAAAAAGTATAGAGATTTTATGATTTCAGAATCACCGGGAATTCCGGTTTCAGAATCTCCGGAGACTCCAGATTTTTGGATAGCGGTAGTTTGCCGATTTCAGTCTCGCCTAAGCTCCTTTGGTTTAGAATTGCATAGATTTCTGAGACTGGTCTTTTTTAAACAAACGAAAATTTATACCTAGCTGTAGAAATTTATTGATATTGGCTTTGACTCCGGACTGTCGGATAACGGAGAGTTCCGAGTAAAAGAGAGACATATAATCGAGGCTCTCCTGTATTAAGTTACTATAGTAAATAATTACAATATTAGGGGTCTATTAAATATGCTTCAGGTATCAACATACTATTTTTAACTAAATTAGTTTGTTTGAAGATAATTATATCAATAATAATTATACTGCCTATGTTATAAATATACTTTCAAATGTAGTGTATCTTATTGTTCTTAAATTCATTACCACTAGTGACCCATTGGTAAAGTTGAATGCACATGTTTTGATTTTTCATTTCTTTCTGCATTACGTGTCTTACGATTTTACAGATGTAATTTTTTTTACGAAAGTCAGATATGTAAGATAATGGATTTGAAAAAAAAAACAAAGCACATTAGTACATAATTTAAGTACAATCTAGAATAATTAAAAGTTGCAAAAAAAAAAAAACAATATTTATTGTAAAACATTATGTCGTATAGTACTTTGTTTTATTATTAACTCTTATGTCTGAATTTAAAAAAAAAATTGATGTGTGGAGAACAGTTAAGAGAAGTTAGAGGAAAAAATGCAAAAATATAAAAAAAATATAGTAATATATATAAAAAAATGTAATAAAAATTAGCACATTTTTATTCGAGGGGGGGGGATGGTTCATGGCATTCTAATTGAAGGCATCCCTCCGCTTATTTTTTTCCCACTTTCACCACTGAATGTTCCTTTTGAGGTTAAAAACACGACCGAGAGATATGACCCTAGAGCTTTGGATCAAGTGAGTTGAAATGTTAACAGGTAGTCCTTGGCCTACTACTAGCTGTAGCGCTACTTAGTTTAATAAATTTACTAATAACTTTTTAATAATAATTTGTAATAACTTTTTAATAATAATTTGTAATTTTTTTTAATAGTATTAGTTAATTTTTTTAATAAATAGTGATGATAATTATACAATATCAAAATTCTTGAATCATACCTGTTGAAACAAGAAATCACCATCTGGGAAATGGTTATCCAACACTTCTGGCATCATTACATGTTCCAGAATATCGGAATAACCGTTGCCGTCGAGATTTCCTTCTATTTTGTGTAGTGGCGCGATTCCCCGTGAAGACATACAGCTCCACACAGAAACAGAAAAACGCCCACTACGTCTCATGGGCTGCGTGTATTTGGGGTCAAATCTAGTGTTCAAGGGTCTGTAGACTTTGACCCCTGAATTTTTAAAAGATTGTATGCAGCTTTCGTCCGAGAACAGGACCTCGCTCCATTCGGCGACCGTCCAGTTGACATGTGCCGAAGCAAAACGCAGTCGCTCAAGTCTTTGGTATTCAGTTAGAAAAGGCTTACTAGCTGCCGAATGACAGTGAACTCCTGCCTCGTTTAAAACATTCCTTACTGTCCTTGATGATACCTAGAAAATTAAAATATGATATAAATTAGGATGATCCAAAAATAATGATACACGCTTAATGCAATGTAGTAATAAGATGGCTATCGTTATTTTGTATCACCCAATTCGCGTTGCTTTCCCAACCTAAAAGTTTCCAAATCTAAAGTGACAGACATAATTCTTCGTTGATGAAATTTCTCTTATCTATTTTATAGTAAAAACTTATTTTCGAGTTACACTCTTAAAACAAAAGAGTGAAATCCACTCCAGTAGGAGAAGTGCATTTTCGACACTGGAAAGGATTGAATATTAACTCAGACTGAGTTAAAATCAGTCGTTTGGAGTGATCCTGTCGGAGGCTTAACACACAAAGAATCCGCTCCTTCCGGGTAAGTGCATTTTCCAGACTGGAGGAGTGAAATTAACTCAGACCGAGTTAAAATCGCTCGTTCGTTTTAAGAGTGTAAAAAGACCAAATGAATGGTCTGCAAACAAAAGGGCCTCTGTGTCAATCCAATGGAAAAAATGATTTTCTAAGCAACATTTCTCCGGCTGTATTTACTGTATTGCATATTTTTACGTTCAATATATGATTATGTAGCTTACTTACAATTGAGTAAAGTACTTAATTTTTCTTAAGGTAGGCGAATACCCAAAATTCTAAAATTTTTACTATTACTTTAATATTTTAAAAATTTGGCATAGTGATTTCAAATATAATGAACAATGCTTTTTTGGCAATTTTTTTTTATTTAAATACAATTGATTTATTTTAAACAGTGTTTTTCAACTAAAAAAAAAGAGGTTCACGCCAACACTTCTAGCATAAAATTTTTTACATTAATTTACCTGAAATTTTTCACAGATGCTATTTCAATATATATCTGTGCCATGAACCTCTAACATCTGGTGTAAGTATACAAGTTTTTTTTTAAAAAAAATGTCCAAGTGTAAGTTAATCGAAAAAAATCCTTTTTTTTTGTGGTTAATTTATAAAATTTTTCTTAATAACTTTTTTTCTTGTAATTTGTATGTAACTCTAGAGGGTCATTGCATGTATCAGTTCAAAACGAAGAATTTAAGACATAATAAATGTTCATAGGATGAAAATTCAATGTGGTAGACTTGTTGGCGCAAACCTCTTTTTTTAGTCGAAAAACACCGTTTAAAATAAATAAATTATATTTAAATGAAAACAAAAGCCTAAATGGTATTATTCATTATATTTGAAATCACTATGCCAAATTTGGAAAAGATTAAAGCAATAGTAAAAATTTTAGAATTTTTGGAAATTTTGGGTATTCGCCTACCTTAATCCACTATTTGAAATTGGTTTCAATATTTCGTTTAAAATTATTTACTGAAAATTTAAATAAATATCCAAACACATTTCAAAAAGTTGGATTATAGAGCCTTTTAAGTAAGCTACATTTATCATATACAAAAAAAAAAATACGATTAAAAAATATTCAATACAACCGGGGAAATGTGGCTCATGTTATATTTTTCCCCATTGGATAAACACGGAGGCAATTCGGTCTTATTCCTTCTGAAAACCCGTTTAATAGAAATTTATTGGCATAAGCAATTTAATTAATTATTTATATTTTTTAAATGTTTAATGCTCTTCAAAACAAGCTGATACAAAATCCATAGTCTTAAACTCAAACCCCCCGATTTGAACCAACCCACATTATAAATATTTTTTTTCTAGAATGTTATACTCACATCTAAATCAAGTTCATTTCGAATTTGAATCGAATTCATAAAGGGGTCTGCCACAGATGCACCAACTACTTCACACTTTTCGGCTATATTCAATGCTTCAGGGGGACCGCTTCCTCGTTTCCTTTTAACAGTGCCCGTCCTTAAGAACCTTAACACAATAATAAAAAAACATTAATAAAGCATACGTTTAATAAAAACACCTAAAAGTACAACTGAATAAAATATGTAAATAAATATAGTATTTTCTTATAACTGTCTGATAATTTTAGAAGAATTTCATATTTACATAAACTGGTTTTTTAAACAAATGGACGCTAAAAGTATTTTTGGAACGGAATTTAAAAAAAAACAACCTTGTAATGCTTGATGGTATGGTGGGATCATAAAGAATTTTGAATGCAGACCAAAAATATAGGATAGGAAATTTGTTGAAAATGGTATATATTTTTGTGGGTGAGTGAAATCATGGAAAATTTTTGATGTTTCATTTGGTTGTAAAACACATTAAATTAAACGAAAGGATTTAACTTCCACTAAAGATTTTCATTTCCGTTCATATTTAAAAAAATAAATTACTAAAAATATCAGTTTTTAAAACTTTTGATTTCTTAACTGTGGAAAATAATGAGTTCATGGCTAATTTATTGTTATAGTAAGTTTCAAATATCTAAAAACCATAAGAATAACGAAAATACTTAAAAAGATATCGAACTATTAGATGATAACCAGAAATGTTGGTATCCTATTATTTGTCTAGAGATTGATCCATTCACCTAGATATCTATTTAAAAGAATGTTTTAAAAGTTTATATCAATAAACAACCATCGTAGTTTTTAAATTTGTTAAAAGAAAAAGACATAGAATGGAGCAAAACGTTTATGAAGATAAACAAAACATCAATTTAAATGTATGCCAGGTCTTAGAACTAAAAAAAAATCTTTCACTTCATTAACGTAATTAAACTGTAATAAAGGTTTCAAAATATGCAATAACACAGAAATGAACTTACCTATTTATCCATTTGGAAACCGTTTTATGAGTAATTCCTAAAGTTCTTGCGATCTCCCTGGCACTTAAACCGGCTTCGTGCAGCCCTAGTATCCTACCTTTCATATATTCGTTTAATTGTCTTCCCATATTTTTGTAACAATTTAAGAACACTTAAAATTAGCGTTCAAAGTAGACGAGCAGACAATAATAGTGTACCGTAAGAGATGTCAACTCTGAGAGGAATGTCAGAAATGACCCAATGACCCCCTGTGGTTTCTCAGTTGGGGGTAAACGGATGTGGGGGTTCACTTCCTGTGGGGAGATGGACTTCATTAGAGAGACGATATTGGCTTGACTTTGGAACTCGAGACGCGTAAAGTGGTGTGTCTAGTCTGCTCCCAAACGCATGTAAAAATATGTAATGTAAATGTATAATACATGTGAATGTATAATACATGTAAATGTATAATACTTCTTTAACTAGTAGCTGTAACTCAGTTACCATAATAAACAAGACACGCTACCTGATTACCATTTCTCTACACGACGTTACAATAGTTTGAAATGCGAAATCATTTGTTACTGTAAAATAGAAATTTTTATTTTGTTATTTAAAACAAATAAAGCCTGGAAATGCAACACAAGCGTATAGTTAGGTTTTTAAAAATATTATGAACACTTAGTTCAAACATAATTATTCAAAATAAAAGCATTGCATCCGTATAATTATATTCAAGAGTTCTCCGCTTAAATTTGTATTAATTACAAAGATTCTTTCATTACACAATCGGTAAAAAAATGTTCGATAATAAAATTTAAAAAGATATACGTGACGAGCTGTTTAAACACGGCGTTGCACGGGTGTACCCTTAATACCCTTAAAAAAGGTGATTTGTTTTCAATGTAAATTTTTCTTTTGTGAACATTGATCCCTCCACTGGTCGGCACACCATCAGGATATTATAATCTAAAGATATTCTGATATCAGCATTAATTAAAAAAATAAGTGGATTCCTGATTGTATACTTGCTCTTTCTGGTCTTTAAAGGATTTCTCATAGCTGTTCCCTATTCAGAAATATAATTAAAGTCAAGTTATAGAAATCTGACCCTGTTTAACAAAATGAAATAAATATTTGAAGTCAATAAATAAAATAATGATATTCAAATATATAAGAAGGAAACTAGAAATTAAACTTGCGTGCTTACGTAATTATACTTAATTTTTGCTCACGCTGAACGCGCTGTAATTTCTTTCAAATTAGAAAACGAAAAGTATAATCATAAAGTTGTATGAATTAAAAGTTCATAACAATGCTATTTCTATGGAGAAATCGGCTCAAGTTTTGTTTCCCTACACCCGTTTGGTTTCGCTTCTTAAATGACGCTTACGATAGAAAAAGAATATTTTCCAAAAATTTGGTAGCTGTACTTTCAGCAGTTTTGGCTGGGCGTCGATATGGGAGTGAGTGAGCGAGTCAGAGGACTTTGCCATACATAGAAAGAATTAAATTTATTGAGAGTTCCTTTTTAAGCAATCCTATGTAACGTTTAATAACTAATATACTTTTAAAAAAAATTAAAAAATATCTAAACATTTGTTTAAATATACAATATAAATCTTCAACACTTCAAAGATAACGAAGCAACTAATGACATCGCAGTTCGGAGCACTTGACATCATAAGAAATATTGCCTTTGACTTTAACGCAAGACACTGGAAAAAAAATACTTTAAATTCATTGAAGATTCATGCATTGCAATATAATAAAAACATTTTAATATATAAATAGAATATCTTTTTTTTTTCGGATACAGTTCAAATACATTAGTTCAGCTTGTGTGTATATGATTTGTGTGATGCAAAAATCTAGTGTTAATACAAAACGAAAAATTTTAATATTTAATTTCGAAAAACTGATATTCGATTTCCTAAAAGCTTTTCAGTAGATTTTTCCTAAAAATACCGTTTATCTCTTCCTTGCTTAAATAAAAGCGTGAACAAATATTTTTTATTGAATATCGATACTAAAACAATATTTTACCAATAAAAAGTAAAAATAAATAAATACAAGAGAATAACAATAATACATTAATTTCTAGTTTCAATGGTTCTAGTGGGACGTTATTTAAGCCAAAACCGAATGAACTATAATTATTCAACCTTTATAAGGCGCCTGTTGTGTGATACATTAGAATTTTGCAAGGTTAGTTTAATGTTTTCTTCCTTTTGCAAGGCCGTATTTATTTATCAATTACACATGTAATCTTATACACAGTCCCCTAAAGGGTAATTAAATGGTATTTTGTGATTTACTCAGAAAATTATGCATCAAACACTTTAAAAATTGGGATTTCGCCTAAACTTCATGTCTTAAATTCATTTCTGTAAAAATATTAAGGGGTTTCTATTCATAATTTTTTTAAAAATTAAAATAATAATTATTTAAAATTATAAAAATTATTTTAAATGCCCCAATATTGAATGCATTTTGTTTGGGTTATTATAATTTCTTTTCAGTCAAAAATTCGTTTTATTATCTTAATTATTTATAGATTGGGATAGTTTTTTATGTGCAACTCATTTAACATTATGGGACCTAAACTTTGCACGTCTCTAACTTCCCTAATAATGCCTAAAAACTAACAAAATTTGGCATTTCGTATTATCATGGGTCATAGATTTGAAATATTCACTCAAAAAGGGGTGTTGCCATTGGAAATTTCAAAGATCGTAATATTTTTAATATGAAGACGGCCCCTTATGCAAATTTTGTATCGTGCAATTAACTCAGAATGTTAATTGGTCATAATCTCAAAAAGGTCCGATTCTATAGGGTGACTAACGGAGGAAATAACCTCAAGTGGGTACTTTTTTATTTCCACAGCTGTACTACAAAACATAGTTTGATCTTTCATGTAATTTTTGAACTACTCAATATATAAGTATAATTTTTTATATGTAATTCTGCAAGATTTATTTATTATGAAACAAATTTTAAAATTTATGAAACTTTAGCCAAAACTAAAATAAATAATATTAAACATAAAGCTATTTGAACACATTGTGATTAGGCTTGCGCGGCAAATTGTGATGTCAAAATTGAAGACATGACCAAGAAAATGACTTTATATTGTACAAATATGTACTAACAAAGACTTATAACTAAATTCTCAGCTCAATTTGAATTAGAAATTATTTTAAGAACTTTTTTCTAAAAAAATTAATAAAAAATTTAAAAATTTTCATTTAAATTTTTTTTAAAAATAATTTCTAATTAAAATTGAGCTGAGAATTTAGGTATAAGTCCTTGTTTGTACATATTTGTACAATATAAAGTCATTTTCTTGGTCATTTTTTCAATTTTGACCTCACAATTTGCCGCGCAAGCCTAATCACAATGTGTTCAAATAGCTTCATGTTTAATATCATTTATTTTAGTTTTGGCTAAAGTTTCATACATTTTAAAACTTGTTTTATAATAAATAAATCTCTTGTAGAATTACATATAAAAAAATATATACTTATACATTGAGTGGTTAAAAAATTACATGATGAAAGAATAACCCCTGAACATTTTTTTGCTAGTTTCCGAATTCTCTGAACCTCCCTCTATAGCAGTTCCGATATCTTCACCAGATGTCGCTCTCGGCCACAATGAGTTGCCTGCTCGGTATGATCCCGCCTTAAGGGGTCACAGGAGTCTTAAAAATGTGCAAAGAAGATACTACATAGCATAGTTTTGATCTCTCTTGTAATTTTTTAACTACTCAATAAATGAGTATAATTTTTTTATATGTAATTCTACAAGATTTATTTATTATAAAACAAGTTTTAAAATTTATGAAACTTTATCCAAAACTAAAATAAATGATATTAAACATGAAGGTACTTGAACACACTGTGATTAGGCTTGCGCGGCAAATTGTGAGGTCAAAATTGAAAAAATGACCAAGAAAATGACTTTATATTGTACAAATATGTACAGACTAGGACTTATACCTAAATTCTCAGCTCAATTTTAATTAGAAATTATTTTAAGAACTTTTTTCTAAAAAAATTATTAAAAAATTAAAAATTTTGATTTTAAATTTTTAAAAAAATAATTTCTAATTGAAATTGAGCTGAGAATTTAGGTATAAGTCCTAGTCTGTACATATTTGTACAATATAAAGTCCTTTTCTTATTCATTTTTTCAATTTTGACCTCACAATTTGCCGCGCAAGCCTAATCACAGTGTGTTCAAGTACCTTCATGTTTAATATTATTTATTTTAGTTTTGGCTAAAATTTCATAAATTTTAAAACTTGTTTTATAATAAATAAATCTTGTAGAATTACATATAAAAAAATTATACTTATACATTCAGTAGTTCAAAAATGACATGAAAGATCAAACTTTGCTTTGTAGTATCTTCTTTGCACATTTTTAAGACTCCTTAGACCCCTTAAATCGAGCAAAGTTCAAGAAAATTAGAAGCAGTTAAGTGGAAATGAGCGCACTGGACCCGGGGTCTCCAAAGCAAAGTGCATTAGTGTTAAACCAATGGAGAAAAAAATATTTTCTCTGCCACATTTCTCCCGCTGTATTGAATATTTTTACTAACAGACTTTTTTATGTGATAAATGTAGCTGAAACCAAAGGCCGAAGGCAAGTTCCCTAACCGTTGTGCTGCCGGGTCGGCCGGTCGCGAGGACTTAGAAATGGGTATTTGTGCGTATCACCGTTTCGAGTTTTGGTTTTGGCTTAACACACACTTCTTAGACGGAAAAAAATACTTTGTTTTTCTTTTTTACCTTCTTTCTCTTACTTATTCAAATTACCCAATAAGTGCGTTTACATGATCCATCGAATCCAGGGAATGCCAAAAGCCCCATGGGGGAAAAAAAGAGGTCGAGCATGATTTCTAACCCAAACGATAATCTGTGGCCGAATCCATGGTATGAAACATCAAACTCTCCTTCATTGGAGGGTTTGCGAAACCCCCCAATGAACCCTGCGATTCCGGTTCTGTCTGGGTGAAAATCCCCAAGAGGGAAAAAAATGCTGAGTTTGCTCTTCAATCCATGAATTCGATGGCTCATGTAAACGCGCCTACACCAAAACCGACCTTAAGTTTGCAGTATACAAATGTTCTACGAGAAAAAGGGTAAATAGTTCTCATTTTTGAGTGCGAGAATCGAATACAAAAAGGTATTTCACATTCAATAAACACATTTATTTGTTATTTAAAGACATATATTTATTATTTTTATTAGTTTAGCTTCAGTTAGAGTGTTATTTTAATTATTTTTTCCTTTGATTTTGGCGTAACAGGGTGCACGAATATCAGGGTCGAAGGAGCAGGCGAAATTTTGGCGCCAGCAGCGTTGTTTACGCAGATTCTTCCGCCTATACCAAAACCGACCTTAAGTTTGCAGCAGAGAAATGTACTAGGCGGAGGAATTTGCGTTAACAACGCGGCTGGCGCCGAAATTTCTAATCATCCTATTGGCTGCTCCTCTGACCCTGATATTCGTGCGCCCTGTTACGTCAAAATCGAAGGAAAAAAATAATTAAAATAACACTCAAACTGAAGATATATTAATAAAAATAATAAATTTATGTCCTGAAATAACAAATAAATTTGTTTATTGAATGTGAAATACCTTTTTGTATTCGATTCTCGCACTCAAAAATGAGAACTATTTACCCTTTTTCTCGTAGAACATTTGTATACTGCAAACTTAAGGTCGGTTTAGGTATAGTACATTTCTCTGCTGCAAACTTAAGCTCGGTTTTGGTGTAGTGAGTTATTACAAGTTTATTTTCCTTTTCTGACATAGCAAGAAGAAGAAGCGTGTCACATACCTTGTCCCGGTGTATGCGTTCTGAGTGAATGGTCCAAATGGAGTCATTGCCACAAAAACTGCAGAATCGGACAGACAGGTAAGAATAAACTGAAAACTACTGCTTCAACTTTCGAGTTTTTATTCCTTCTGAACCGCGTTCTTACTTACTCTCTTATAAAAATAATTGAAACGCATGTATCTTACCTGTGAAAGAAATTGCTACGATCGTGGGCAAACAGACATCTTTTAATTATAATTAGCGTTTTATATAAAGAATACTATGATGTGGAAGACATATAGACATATATTTTCAGGATTGTGTGCTTGGTCGCAAGGACCCGCTTATAAACCATCGTCATGTAGGACAACACAAGACACTCACAAACACACATGACAGATGTTGCCATCTGTCGCCACCTCCGCAATTTAGAAATGTCCCTGAAGGGGAGGGAAATTTTCTCCTGGGACCTGTACCCAACTGCCCAACATACCCAACTGGAAACTGCGCAATGACCGCCCACAGGACTTTCGGACCCAACAGATTTTACGAGCACGTACTCCGCATATACTCGACAAACACAAACATCCATGCCTGAACGGGATTCGAACCCAGACCCAGCAGCTCCAGAGGCCAATGCCTTAACCACTACGCCGCCGGATCGGCTACTATGATGTGTTTCAGCATGAAATAACTTTGAGAGAGCGGTTTGTTCAGGCTTACTAGGGTTGCTTGCACTGAACCGAACTGAAACTCCGGAAGGAGCATCAAAACGCACTCCAATAGGGTCGGTGAAGCCCGGCAACCCTGTAAGAGCAACCCAACTTTTGCCGTCAATACTATACTTTGCCTGTTAAAATAGCTATTTAAAACCAACTTTTTAAACAGAAAATTGATATAATATTACTTTACGAGGTTCTTTACAGAATGAAGTTTCGGAAACATGACTTTTTAAAAAAATAGAATTGCAGGAACAATCTTTAAAACTTATATTCCTTGGAGTACTATTCTTTGGCGAGCGATTGGCGACATCCAATGCAAACTGTCAAGTCAAGTATCAATTGTGATATGCGAATTCATGCCAAATATGGCACCTATTCTCCTTAAAGCCGTCGCCAAGTGACCCAAAAATAGGCTTCACTAGCTTATCATGTGATGCTCCTTCCAGAGTTTCAGTTCAGTTCAGTGGTTGCTTGGCAACTTTCTGGGAAATTCTGACGGTTTACCTTTTAGTTTCCAAAACGCTTGGTCAACTAGCTGAACAATACCGTCTGTAGATAGAAACTTGCTTCCTTGGTCCCCTTCTTCATGAACATCAGTTTTGTTCAGCGAGTTGACTAAGTGTTTAGGGATACTCAAAGGTTTACCATAAGTGAATTAAAGATATGCATAGGGACTTGGATTATTGTAGCGCTTCCAAATTGGCGTGGAGCTCAAAGAAACCGTCACAACTCCCTTCAAATCATTGGCGGCTACATTTTTGGAAGAGGGTATTTCAAAGCTTGTTTACACTCTCAAAACAAAAGAGTGAAATCCACTCCAGTTGGAGAAGTGCATTTGCGACACTGGAAAGGATTGAATATTAACTCCGACTGAGTTAAAATCACTCGTTTGGAGTGATCCTGTCGGAGGCCTAACACACAAAGAATCCACTCCTTCCGGGTAAGTGCATTTTCCAGACTGGAGGAGTGAAATTAACTCAGACTGAGTTAAAATCGCTCGTTCGTTTTAAGAGTGTACAGATGTGACAAATGCTTTAATCCTCAAAGTAATTATGCGGAGAAACAACCAGTATTGTACATTACTTTTGGTGAAAAAAATCTTTTTTGTATTTTGACCCGTCTTTCTGTTTCTGCCCATCGGAGATTGAAAAAAAAACGGCCCTCGCATGTTAGTTACACTCTTAAAACAAACGAGCGATTTTTATTCCGCCTGAGTTAGTTTTCACTCCTCCAGTGTCGAAAATGCACTTCCCCTATAGGAGTGGATCCTTTGTGTGTTAAACCTCCTACAGGATCACTTCATACGAGGGATTTTAACTCAGTCTGAGTTAACATTCACTCCTTTCCAGTGTTGAAAATGCACTTCTCCCCCTGGAGTGGATTTCACTTTTTTGTTTTAAGAGTGTACAGTCATATAACCCGGCAGCACTCGCGCTAACTTAGCATCGACTAAGATCCTTCTAGATCGGGAACTCAATCTGATGCCTAGCTCCTCCAAAGTGTCGAACGGAAATAATACACTATTAACGATTGATTTGTGATTGGCATAATTAAACTTTCCAATTGCAGCTCTGTTTCTTCGAAATGTACTATAATACGTCAGATTTGAATGAATAATTAAAATTTTTTATCTTAGCGCTAACGTCGCTTACTAAACTGTCGCTAACTACGCTGGCTACACGACAGCTAGTCGTAAAAGTACGAGGAACTGTTCCTGGCCTTTTCCGATCGGATAACTCATCAACCGTCACTAATCATTGAATTGAAAGCCAATAACCAGATTTGTTTCAGTGATTAACTTTTCGACTATGAAATCATCATTTAATTTTCATAATTCATTTTTTTTTTTGGTTTTTTTTGTTTGAAAAAAACTACAAAAAAATAAAACACAGATTATTTGCAATTTTTTTTATAGCTAGATAGTTAAATAACAAAGTAAACCGCAACTGTGCTAAAGCTCCGAAATGAGGCTAGAAAAGGGAAGCCGTAAACCATTACATTAGTTCTCTTAGACACAATTGGGGGAGTTAGTGTCTACATCAATTTCAATATAGAAAATCCTTATAATGGTAATCCAATCAGAGTTTCAGATCTTAGAGTGTATTTAATCTATTTGGGGTCCATTAGTCCCCAGGCGAGTGCTGCCGGGTTAACTTCATCTTGTCTCTTTGTTACAGTGGGCTATCAGACCAGTTCGAGAGCCGTCCTGTTCTCGCCCCCGAATGAGACGGAATCTTGCTCTACGCAGCTTCTACGGACAAGGCCTTGCTGGAGTAAGTAGCTTCTATAATAATAAAAGAAAGAGTCTGCCTGTCCGTCTGTTTGTGGATCGCAAAAGACCTACTTAGACTGCTCTAAAAATTCAAAAAATTTTATATAGATTCCTTCTTTTAATACCTACGTGTGCACCTGAGGCTTAGTTTTTTCATATTTGATTGTGATTTTTAATTAATATAATTAGTTTCAAAAATATGTTATCCACGTGGGATTGCGAGACCATAACATGGCTTGAAAATGCATGGCCCGGGCCGAAACGGGGGCTTGACGCCATCCTCTATTACAGGGGTTCCCAACCTTTTTGCTTCTGCGTACCACTTGACTTTTTGAAAAAATGCGGCGTACCACCAGATTTAAATATTTTAATAAAAACGTATAATATTTACTCTTCTAAAAGTATTTAAAGGCTTTTTGAATTGAATTCTTGAGAAAACTTAATACTTAATGGTTAGATATTTGTTCATTTAAAATATGCCTATAACAAAGGTGAAATAAAAAGATAAAAATGGTATTAATTTACAGTTATGCTTATTACCTATGTGTCTAAAAACATATACAAGTAAACAAAATAGTACAAATTCAACAAAGAATAATATAAAAAATTTACTTTTATAGTCTTCAGTGCGAAACTTGTTGTTGTTTGCCTGTTATTAAAATATAAACATTAGAATAAATTGAACCTTTTCTCTCAACAACACTCAAGACTCATACATTATCTTCAACACTTATTCTGCTTCTATGTTTATATTTTTATGTAGAAGAGTTCAGAAAATCCACTCTCATACAAATAGCTCGTAAAAATTTCAACAAAAAAAGCGGAACTGGCTGGAAGATCAAATTGTTCTAAGTTTTACATCCGTTCCAGAAGTTACAGATTTCTCTTTAAAGTAACATTATTGTTTAAAATAATGAGTAATATGTTTGCATTCTCACTGATCATGCGTTCAAAAGCTATTACGAGCATCATGTTGCTTACATCACTCACGCGTACCGCCTGAAATTGTCCCGCGTACCACCAGTGGTACGCGTACCACCGGTTGGGAACCTCTGCTCTATTAGTTTGATTGATTGAATTTGGTTGAGATATGCGTTCGCCCTAAGGCTGTTTCATCCTCTATTAGTGTTTGCTTTTTTAAGTGCGCATGTACCAACACGAATTTAATGTTTCTTTGATTTTGAGTGCATTTTCACAAGTAAGCATACCTCTAAAAGGAAGCAATGCGAAGTTAACGGGTTCCCAGTAAGGCGGGACCATACTGCTAGTACAGGGTGAGGCAAACAAAACCGGCCCCGATCTAGAGATGGGAATACGTTGAAATGCTTGGCGAGAAAAACTCTTGAAGCCGCCTGAAACCTGTTTTTGCATTGGTTGGATTGGATTCGCTTCACATTAGAGCTACTCATAGACTAGTGGCGAGTTCAGATCTTAGTTCGCATTGTATGAAGACGTCCCATAATGCAAATTTTGTGTCTTGCAATCAATTTAGAATGTTTTGTATTACCAAAAACAAGAAGGCCCGATTCTCTAGGATAAATAACAACTGAAACAATCAAATAATCACTAAATCTTGATCAGCTCTACTAACCTTGTTTATACTCCATTTCAACTAGCTTCTAAAAGCGTAGCGTAGTTGTTGGCAAATCATTCGCCAAGCGTTTGTTTGGGCTTACTATTGAAGCGATCAATAGCTTCAGTAAGCAAACCTGTTTTTGTATTGGTTTTTGACTTGGCAACATTTCTGTCGTATTCTTATCTCCGCCTCGGGGCCGGTTTTGTTTGCCTCACCCTGTATTATCTAAAATTATCTTCTATCATACTAGAGAGCCTAAATAAAAGAACGAACTAGTACTTCGTACAAGTATATAAGAGTGGCGACACTCTAGGTAAACAGCTGCAATCTCATTGGCCGAACTAACTTCCGTTCTCCAAGGGCCAAGGCCGCGTTTTGGCGCGAGTTGGCGTTCTTCTAAAAGGTTAATTGGAATTATCTTCTCACTGGGAGCTACACGAGGAATATCGGCCATGCAGGAGTCGTAATTTAGAGCCACAGTCTAGTGGCGATTTCTGATACAGAACTGGGTGTCATTCTTTTATGATAGAATTATTTTAATATTTTAATTTGGCTTTAAAATCGGCTAAATTTCATCTTTTCGCTTTATTGTATAGATAAATCATCTAACCAATGGTCTACAATTCACAGCAAATCAAATAACTATCCAAAAGGATCAGACACAAATTTTCCCCGTCAGAAGCGAATATAACTATTGTTTATCTTTGATGCCATTAAAAGCGATAAAGGTTCTAGGTTGGCTCGAACCTGGCAGGAGATTGGAGCACCGGTTGCCAGACACTCCAGAGTGGCGGCACTCTGATATACTTGTACGAAGTACAAGTAAGTTCTTTTATTTAGGTTCTCTAGGTCATAGGGTCACATGGGGGAATTATGGATCACTATCTTTCCGGGGTAAATAATGATCACTAAGTTTTAAGGATTAAAAATGGTTTTTAGAAGAAAAAAAATTATGCCAAGTCATCCTTATACATTCTATTTTCTTATACCAAGTTCAAAAACAATGTAACTCTGCAGCAAATAATAGGAAAAAAATACTTTTTACACTACTATAAAAACATCTTCAAAAAAGATTGTCTTTGAAAAACAAGATTTTTTTTAAGATCCATACTGGAGAAACATATTTGAACTAACTATTTTGTTGGTGCTATTTTTCAATAGGAAAAGGTCTAAGCTTTTCATTCCGATATAAATTTTTTCATAATTATTTTTTTAATGATTTTAAAGGTATATCGATTTATTCCCCAGTTTACTGGGGTAATTCTGGATCACTGGGGTAATTCGGGATCAGTGATATTTTTTAATTTTTCATGTGTTTTTAGCTAAGTGGTATACGTCATTTTGAAGCAAAAAATCAGATTAGGCTGCATTCCAAATTTCATTAAAAAATTAAAATTAGAAGTTTATTTAAAATTTAAATAACAAAAATTTTAATCTTCATTGAAATAACATGCAAATTCCATTTAAATTCAATATTTTGCCTGTTTTCATTTCGTTAAACTTACTAGAATCTTTCGAGATACTTCGAACTGTAAATTAATTTAACAAACAATAAATAACCGAATTTTCGAAAGAATGTAAATGGGAAATTGCAGCATAATTTATTAAAAAAGATCATCATCATTCTTCGAGTTTTAAAAAAAAATTAGCAAACGATAAAGTCTAATTTTTTTCTGAGAAAGAAGATTTAAAAAAAGTTAATTTAGGCGTTTAAAAGTTTGCTTTGAATTATATTTTAACTGCAACCACAAATTAATTTACTTTTAATATGCATTACTATAAAAAAAAAAGGTTGATCCATAATTACCCCATGTGTGATCCATAATTGCCCAAACCCGGGGTAATTCCTGATAACTCAATAATTAAAATAAAACTAATAATAATTAAGTTTTAGGTAAAGTGATTATTTAAATAAATTCTAAATTATTTAAGCTTACTCCATGCAAAATTAAATCTTTCTATCTTTCATACTTTAGAAAAAAATTGGATGTTGTGATTTTTTTATCCATAATTCCCCCATATGACCCTAAGTTACGCGATATCGACCACGCGATTTCTGATTAGCCGATAGTAAGGAAAGGGTTAAATAAAATGGCTTTTAATGTCAAAAATATATTTCCTATCGTCTTGATACTTTATGACATTATTAATAAAGGTTGTAATAGTATTTTAAGGTAGGCGAATACCCAAAATTCCCCCAAATTCTAAAATTTTTACTATTACTTTAATCATTTCCAAATTTTGTATAGTGATTTCAAATATAATGAAAAATACTATTTAGGCATTTTTTTAAATTTAAATATAATTTATTTATATTAAACCGTGTTTTTCTACTAAGAAAAGAGGTTTACGCTAACAAGTCTACCACATTGAATTTTCATCCTATAAACATTAATTATGTGTTAAATTCTTCGTTTTGAACTGATGCATGCAATGACCCTCTAGAGTTACATACAAATTACAAGAAAAGAAGTTCTTAAGAAAAATGTCATAAATTAACCACAAAAAAGAATTTTTTTCGATTAACCTACACTTGGAAATTTTTTTTTAAAAAACTTAGATATTTACACCAGATGTTAGAGATTCATGGCACAGATATATATTAAAATAGCATCTGTAAAAATTTTCAGGTAAATTAGTGTAAAACTTTTTATGCTAGAACTGTTGGCGTAAAACCCTTTTTTAGGTGAAAAACACCGTTTAAAATAAATCAATTATATTTCAATAAAAAAATTTGCCCAAAAAGCATTGTTCATTATATTTGAAATCACCATGCCAAATTTGGAAAAGATTAAAGTAAAAGTAAAAATTTTAGAATTTTGGGTATTCGCCTACCTTAAGGTTTGGGTTAGCGTTAGCTTAACGGTTCACCAACCGTGTTCAAAATATCTCTAATACCAGGCCTCGACAACAAGCAGTTACGTCATGACAGCGTGTGGACGCTATTGGATGAAGGAAATTGCATAATTTAGAGTTTTTAAGCGAAGTATAAAATTGCTTTCGAAAAGCTGAAACAAACTCAATAATTTCTTAATCTGTATGTGTAGAGTTATTTCGTCCTTTTTTGTGTAATCCTCCGAAATATAAAAAAAAACAATCTTCTTACTATAGAATTTTGTACTGGTTCTTTCATTTAGATAACGATTGTAATTTCTTCCGGTGGAAACTGAAAGACGGATCTCTGGTATGCGTAGGGAGAGGTGGAGCCGTAGTACAAGGTAAGGATTTTTAATGTCAAAAGTCCACGCTGGCTAATCCGACGTAAAAACCTTCGAATCGCCAAAGGCCTCGGTATTTCGAGGGTTAGTTGGCTTTAGCCCTTTCAGTCCGAAAAATTTACTACACTACAAAAACATCTGATATTCACAAAATAAGCTAATTTTAGGTCAATAATAAGAGTTCCATAAGAAAAAAAATCATTTAAATTTTTTATATGGTTTTTGAAATAATGATAAAATTTTTTAACTGCGGAAAACAACGAAATAAAAATATATATATTACCTAAAAACACTTCGAGTTATATATTTTAAGGTACCTGACCATATTATTAAAAAAAAAATTTAGTAATAATTTTATCCGAAATAGTTTAAATTGTGTTTTAAATATGTGGAATTGAAGTGAACTTTTTAAAAGTCAGGTGAAACACTTGTTAGCTGTTTTCTAAATTAAAAAAATAGTATTTCTGACTTACATTGAGATTAATGTAAAATATTGTCGAATAGAACAAAGTGTGAAGAATCGAATGATGTGTGTTTGGATGTCATTACGGGACATAAACATTTGGAAAAAAATATTGAAAACGATGATTCCAAATGGCATTATTGGGACTGAAAGGGTTATATTGCATTGCACTATAGGGGTTAAGGGGGAATGGGCGCGCTGGGCCAGGGGTCTCCAAAGAAAAGTGCATTAGTGTTAATACTATGGAGAAAAAATATTTTCTCTGCCACATTTCTCCGGCTGTATGGAATATTTTTGAAAGCGGATGTTTTTATGTGATAAATATAGTTGACTTACAGGTCCCGACAATCCCACTTTTTGAAATAAGTTGAATTTTTTTTTTTTAATTTTGAATAAATAATTTCATAAAAAGTATTCGAATCAATTTACAAAAAAGTAGGATTTTAGGGACCTGTAAGATATCTACATTTATTATTAAAAAAAAAAGAAACGTTTAAAAAAATATTCAATACAGCCGGAGAAATGTGGCAGGTTTTGATATTTTGGCGGCAAAAATTTGATTTGAACGTTTGATTCCAGTAAAACTTCAAAACGCATACTAATTGACGTCCAGTTACAAACTTGGATAGTCTGAAACAGTAGATGCATAATCTGATGATACAATTGGAAAAAACCTAAAAAATGACATACGATGCACATGTTGGCTTTTCGTTTACATTTAAGAATTCATTAATTGATAATGACGTTTTAATATTATTTATTTCTTTGATGTCTTTTTTCACTTCTTATTTTTTAAATTATGGTGAAAATATTTTATTGCAGTTAGGTTTTAAATTTAATATATTGTTTTATATTTTTGTACGATATGTTTTTATACGAATTTTTTGTATCGATTTAAGAGTGATAGATGTTACATATTTCTTTTTCGAAATATAAATAATTTTATTTCAAACGATAACGAAAAAATTATTAAATTTTCGCAAGGAAAAGTTAACTATCTCTAATTTATCGTGTTAATGATTAATGTTGATTTGAATGCTTTGCTTGGCGTTTTTTCCCAGTTGCTAACAAATATTGCGTGGATGTGACAAACCATTTTTTATATATTTTTTTAATTGAAACATGTTGGCAATTCTACCAAAAAAAATTAATTTTATGTCCCTTGGGATAACTTTTAAAAAAATTAATATTTCTTTACCTTTTTTTCTTACTAAACTAAAAGACTGGTCCTTATATAATTGCAAGACGGAATTTTAAAGCAAAGAAACTCCAAAAAAATTTTGAACACAAAACAATGCAGAAAAGTCCTTACCGTCGTGTGTCCCGATTCATTGTCAAATTTTTAGTTTAAGGCTCAAGCTAACATAATTTTTGAGCTGAAAATGATATTCATTTGGATTTTAAATTGAACTAATACCGTAGCTTAACAAATTCCTTCAATTATATTTTGGCTTTTAATATTTATAATGTGTTTTTCTCGTCTCATCCTAACTTTGTCCCTGGGTTTTGTCACATTCACTGACCTCATTCCTAAAGTGGTGAAGAGAGGCACTAGATTGAGCCACAGTGATTCTTCAACCATGAAAACTGTATTGCAGGAAACTCACATTTCAGTTAGCGCCACGTATTTTTTGCTAAAATTCACCGATAAGCCCGAAATTTTAAAAAAAAAATCAGTAAAATTAACTGCGAGGCTTCATTGACAGTCTCTCGGGTTTAAGGTTAATTTTTGCTTGATAATTGAAATTTTTTTCTATAAATATGTTATATGTGGAGTAGAAGAAGTAAAAAATTCATTTTTTATTAAACTGGAGTTAGTTTCACCACAAAAAATACCAATAAGCAACGTGAATGTCCTTACCGTCGTAATGATCTAGAGTTTTTTTTTTTTTTTTTTTTTACAAATGAGCTTTGCTGAACTTTTTTTCGTAATTCTAGAACCCTTATAAACCTTTTGACAAACATTTAAAGTTATTTTGAAAAAATAAATTTTACAAGTTTTTTAATAAATGAAGTTAAAAATTGTGGTAGAACTGCCCATGTACACTCATCAAAAGGAAAATATCTAGAAAAACTCTTTGCCAAAATTATAAGAATGATTAAAATATTTCGTTGTTGGAAAAATCCGAAGTTATAGTTGGAAACCTTGTGGTCTTGAGTCATTAGAAATGGACTGAGGAGAAAATGAAATTATCTAATTTTATTTTGATTCCGTTTTTTTTTCCTCGCGAAGTTAAAATGTGGCGTGAAATGAAGTTCGTAGCATGATTAATTTTATTTTGATGTAGTTATAAGTGATAAAGTAATCATCATTGTCGTTCAAGAAAAATTATGTAATTTGCAAGATTGGTTTGTAATGATGGGTACTCTTTGTATCAAAGTTTCAAAATTAAATAATGTTAAGCATTTTTCCCGTATTTGAAGACGGTTCTTCCAATGAAAACTATTAAAAATGTCTTACTAAGTCGGAATTTATAAAATAATTTTAAAATAATAATTTTTTTTTTAAAAAAGTCCTAATTGAAGGGCCTAGGGGAAGAACGTGGTAAGTATCAAAAAAGTAAAAACTCGAAAATGAGCTTTAATATTTATAGTTTAAACTTAAATAAGTTTTTTTTAATGGGGTTGCAACATTGGCAGTCAAGCCTTTGCAGACTCGGCACATTCCCCACAAATGGGAGCCATTTTTTGTATCACCATCTAGGCGACTCTCGCTACCAATTTTGACGCACAGATTACAATGAATCTTAGCTCTCTGTGGATGTTAAAGTGTGCCGAGAGAACGCAGGCCAAATGGGCCCTCCAGGGATCTTTTACATGCCACATTATCATATGACATGCATGCCCAGAATTTTCCCATCCAGAAAATCCGACGATTAAGCCGCCCCGGCTCGAACCCGCGATCTTGGGCTTACGAGGCGGGCACATTTAACCTCTCGGCCACTGAGCCGCTGCACTTAAATAAGTGAAAAATGGCAGTTACAAAAATAAACAAATCCACTTAACAATAATTAGGTAATAACAAGTTCATTGACACAAATATCTCAATTTTTTTTTTCAAAAATTTCGCTTAGCACATTCCACTAAGCTCTTCAATCAGTAATTAAAGCAGAGTTCTTTTAACATTATTTATTTTAAAAACATTCACATCGGTTGTTTGATCGTTTGAAAATATTAATAAAGAAGAATGATAAATCTCTCTCGAACTTTTTTTTTTGCAATAAATAACTACTCTACAATTTAAAAGATGTTTAATACAAAAATATTATCATTTCATTTTTCTTCATAATCCACCGAAATTTTTTTTTATTTTTTTGAAAATTCAAAATTCCGCTTGGAATGTAAATGAGAAGTTAGGCTGCACTTGTAGCACGTTCCAAACTTCAATTTCGAACACTTCACGTTCTAAGCACGTCCAAAAAAATAGAAAAGCGTCATTTTATCGATTATATTCCGAAGAAACTTTTCAACGTCAATAAAGAATATTTCCAAACTTTTTATTCGTTTCCTTTTCCGAACCCATTTCTTGAAAAAGTTTTTTTTTTTTTTTTTTTTTTTTTTTTTTGTACCGCTTCACCCTTACAAAAGTTAAAAATCTTTTAAGTTCTAACATTTTAGAAGTATTTACAGATTTTCCAGAAGCAATTTTTAAACAAATAGATTTTCTTAAAAAACGGGAAATCTAATTGTAAATAGCAAAACTTAATTTCTAATGCTATTTTGTAAAATTTCACTACAGCTGCCATCTTTTTATTTTATCGATTGAGTTTTTTTTTAAAAATAGTATGGTAGTTTCTGAAAATCAAGGTTTTTTTCTTTTAATCTCGAATAAATAGTTGTGAAAACTTATAATAGTTGTTGCACAGAAAATGCACTTTAAATTGTTGAATTGGTTCAAGAAAATACGTTTTGGTTATTTTTTAAAAAGAAAAAACGTTCTCTTGAAATATGAAAGTTTTGTCTGAAATGCATTATAATTTATTTTAAAAATTTGTTTAAAATATACCTGCTTGTACAAGGTGAGGCAAACAAAAGTGGTCCCGTTCTAGAGACAAGAATACAACTGAAATGAATCGGTGAGTGCAGAAACCACTTCAGTCAAAAAAAATAAGAAAACTCGTTTTCAATGAAAATAAGCGTAGAAAGACAAGATGCGTGTTGGGTGCAAAAACTACGCTAGTCTGTTGAGTAGTTCCCTAAACGCAGGATGTTTGCTTCGAGTGTTGAATGCAGAAATAATGGAGGAGTTATTACGATTTTTTCTCCCTCCTGAAAAATTTGAAATTTGTGACTGACGTTGTTTCTGCACTCACCGATTCAAATGTTGCCAAATCTGAAACCAATAAAAAAACAGGTTTGCTAACTGAAGCTATTGATCACTTCAATGTTAAGCCCAAACAAACGCTTGGCGACTTATTTGCCGGCAACTACGCTACGGTTTTAGAAGCTAGTTGAAATGAAATATAAACAAGGTTTGTAGAGCTGATTAAGAAAAGTTCCCACTAGTGATTATTTGATTGTTTTGATCGTTATTTATCCTAGAGAATAGGACCTTTTTGTTTCTGGTAATACAAAATACTAAATTGATCACAAGACACAAAATTTGCATTATGGGACGCCTTCATACAAGGTGAACTAAGATCTGAACTCGCCACTAGTCTATGAGTGCCTCTTATGTGAAGCTAATTCCATCCAACCCATGCAAAAACAGGTTTCATGCGGCTTCAAGAGTTTTTCCGCGCCAATCATTTCAACGTATTCTTATCTCTAGACCGGGGCCACTTTTGTTTGCCTCACCCTGTAAAATATAAAATAATTTTCTTGTCATTTTTTCAATTTTGACCTCAAAATTTGCCGCACAAGCCTGATCCCAATGTGTTCAAATAGCTTTATGTTTAATATAATTTACTTCAGTTTTGGCTAAAGTTTCATAAATTTTAAAACTTGTTTTATATTAAATAAATCTTGAAGAATTACTTTAAAAAAATTATACTCATTTATTGAGTAGTTCAAAAATGACATGAAAGATCAAACTGTGCTTTGTAGTACCTTTTTTGCACATTTTTAAGACTCCTATGACCCCGTAAGCCAGCTTCATATATCATTTGAAAAACCATTTGGAATAATATTCAATATATTTGGAATGATTCGATTTCACACATTATTTCTTCCCGCAGGTGGGTGCGCTTCCGAACCACCCCCGTGCGCCCGCTGGTGCGAGAAGCTGGGGGGCGCCTGTAACTCCAGCACGGGCCTGTGCAGGTGCGGGCCCCAGGGCCCCCTAGTGCTGGGCCCCGCTTCGGCCCCCTGCCCATTCGGCCCCAGGCCGCCCGCGAACCACTCTTCCACGACGGAGATCAAGTACTATCCAGGTACGATCCAGCGCGCCCTTTCCTCCTTTAAAGGAGGGATTTTGTATGTTAGGCATTTTGAAGTCCCTAAAGTAAAACGTAACGAATCTACGGCAGCAACGAAAACGCTCTAGTGTGACGTGATTTCTTGTGGATTCAAACTTTTCAGATTGACCTATTCGCGACGATTGGCAAGAAAATTTGGCACCCGAAAATTAACTTTAACCGTAAGTTCATCGAAATGACAAAATACCGGGTGGTTATGGGCTGTAGGGAGCCTAGTGGTCAAAGGATCTCAGCTTGAGATCGGAAGGTTGAGAGTTCGAGACCCGGTCGCCACTGAAGACCTACCGAGTATATGCGGAGTACGTGCTCGTAAAATCTGTTGGGTCCGAAAGTCCTGTGGTCGGTCATTGCGCAGTTTACCATGGGTACAGGTTCCTGGAGAAAATTTCCCTCCCCTTCAGGGACATGTCTAAATTGTGGAGGTGGCGCGTGATAGATGGCAGCATCTGTCACGTATATGTGTGCATGTGTGTGAGAGTGTGTGTGTGTTGTGACTGTCTTACTTGACGAAGGTTTATAAGCGGCTCTCTGAGCAAGCACACAAGCCTGAAAATATATGTATATCTACCAACCAACCAACCAACCGGGTGGTTATAAAATAACGCTCGCTATTCGGAGTGGTCTGTAGCTTGAATGAATAATCCAAATGCAAAAAACTTTGAGACACTTACTAATCAAAAAAGGGGAAAAAGAATGGAATCATAAAAAACAAATTCGTCATATGACCAGGGTTCTACATTACGAGGCGTAATTGGATGTGTTGGCCGTAATTAGCCATAATTGACTATGCCTCGTAATTTAGAACCTTGGTCAAGAGACGACTTTCTATTTTATGATTCCATTCTTTTGCGGAAAAAAAGGAACTCGTCTCTTGACCAGGGTTCAAAATTAAGAGGCGTAATTAGCTGTGTTGGCCGTAATTGGCCATAATTGACGACGCCTCGTATTTTAGAACCCTGGTCAAGAGACGAGTTTGTTTTTTATTATTATTATTTTTTATGATTATTTTTTAGAATTCTATCTTTCTTATGATTCCATTATTTTTCCCCTTCTTGATTAGTAAGTGCCTCAATTTTTGAATGCATTTGGATTATTCATTCAAGCTACAGACCACTCCGAATAGCGAGCATTATTTTTATAACCACCATGTATAAGACGAAGACTGTTTCACTGAACAATTTATGTAGGGCAAATTAAGTTTAAAAAAACAATTAAAAAAATTAAAGTTGACATTTTAGTTTAGAAATAACGGTGTTAATGATATTCTCAAATTCGTCGTTAATGGTTTTAGAAAATAAGTTACGAAATATTTCAGTTAAGGTAGGCGAATACCCAAAATTCTAAAATTTTTACTATTGCTTTAATCTTTTCCAAATTTGGCATAATTATTTCAAATATAATGAATAATACTGTTTAGGCTTTTGTTTTTATTTAAATATAATTTATTTATTTTAAACGGTGTTTTTCTACTAAAAAAAGAGGTTTACGCCAACAAGTCTACCACATTGAATTTTCATCCTATGAACATTTATTATGTGTTAAATTCTTTGTTTTGAGCTGATACATGCAATGACACTCTAGAGTTACATAAAAATTACAAGAAAAAAAGTTATTAAGAAAAGTGTTATAAATTAACCACACAAAAAAGGATTTTTTTCGATTAACTTACACTTGGACATTAAAAAAAAAAAAAACTTGTATACTTACACCAGATGTTAGAGGTTCATGGCACAGATATATATTGAAATAGAATCTGTGAAAAATTTCAGGTAAATTAATGTAAAAAATTTTATGCTAGAAGTGTTGGCGTAAACCCCTTTTTTTAGTTGAAAAACACCGTTTAAAGTAAATCAATTATATTTAAATAAAAAAAAATTGCCCAAAAAGCATTGTTCATTATATTTGAAATCACTATGCCAAATTTGGAAAAGATTAAAGTAATAGTAAAAATTTTAGAATTGTGGGTATTCGCCTACCTTATGGAATAATTAATGTTTAGATTTTTGTATCTTTTCAGATGACAGTCAAGTGAGTTTCTGGATGTATGCCATGATTTCCATCGGTACAGCCTTCGTCATTTTTGTAGCCGTCACCGTGTACCTCATGTGGTGGGTACCCTTTGTGTTTTCTTCACTTTGATTAAAAATTACGAAGTCCATCACCAAAATGACTCGTCGAGCTCTAATCACTGAACTGAACTGAAACTCTGGAAGGAGCATCTCATGATAAGCTGGTGAAGCCTCTTTTTGGGTCACTTGGGTTCAGCTTTAGGGAGAATATGTGCCACAGTTGGCATGAATTCGCCGATCACAATTGACCCTTGACTTGGCAGTTTGCATGGGATGTCGCCAATCACGCGCCAAGAATAGTACTCCAAGGAATTTAAGTTTTAAAGATTGTTCCTGCAAATCTATTTTTTAAAAAAGTAAATGTTTCCGAATACTTCATTATATAAAGATCTTCCTAAAGTAAACAATCAATTTTCTGTTTACAAAATTATTGAAAAAACTGGTTTAAAATGCCTATTTTAACAGGTAAAGTATAGGATAGGCGGCAAAAGTTGCGTTGCTCTTACACGGTTGCCGGGCTTCACCGACCCTATTGGCGAATGTTTCAATGCTCCTTCCAGAGTTTCAGTTCAGTTACTCTAATGCTACGTTAGTTCAAATAACAACCTCTTTTGTTTCCAAATGTTACTTCTTAAACTTAATCAACATTTCTAAAAAAATTAAGATTAAATATTTATTTTAAAGGTTTCAAAACCAATGCAAAGTTTCCTTTTTACTATTTAAACTATATTTATAATATAATTTTATTTTTAAAAATTATTTTTGTCATGCGTGTTAGGCAACGAAAAGAAAGTTAGCTTTAATATTGAATGAGCGCGGTCTCCTAACATAAGTGTTTGTCCAAAGAGGAACTATCAGTACCATGAAGCTGATACACTAGTTTTGAAATCACAAATTTTGCAAAAGAATTGCTCTGCCATGTTATAGTCTGGCTGCCACAACGTAACATCCAAAATATTTTGATTGTGAAACAGTCCACTTCGAAAAAAAGGGTAAGGAAAGTTTTGGCTTTAAGGCAGGAGTTACCATTTTCGACAATTCATTGCTGTTATTGGCGCATATTTATTTAAGGTTTAGAAGCAGGTTATCAATGGAAAGGTATATCGATCACAACAATCCTCTATCGCCGATAAGTGATGCGTAGTTCTAGTATGATTCATTATTTACAATCGAACTAGACCAACAATACCTTATTCTCTTGGGCTGGCAACCATTTTTCCTTCGGCTTAAATCCTTAATTCAAAGTGGAATCTTCCACAATCAAAATATTTGGGGTGTCAAGTTGTAGCAGCCTGGCTATATCCCATTTTCATCAGGTATGGGAATCATCATAGCATCAACTTGAAACAAAATTGAAAAGAAAACACATGCAGTTATTTAATTATTAATTGATAAAGTTTTAGAATCCATCATACAGCCACCTGGTGCATATTTTTGGCACTTCAAAACTTTAAAATATATAATTAAATAACTAGATAACATTTTCGTTTCAAATTCATTTCATTTTGATGTTATGTTGATTTTCATACCTAGGGGAAAAGGGCTTACATGTCAAAGCAATACTTCTGGGAAGTTGTGATTCCAAAACTAATGATACCCCGTGTAAGGGAGTGCACGTTAAATATCCTTCAAAGTCCTAACGCTGCGTAAGATGTCGCCCTTAACGTTTGCGTTGGGTGCCTATTCAGGTGTTGGCTCGCCACCTGACTGTGGTTCTAAAATACGACGCCCGTCGCCAATAGCCCTCGTGTAGCTCTAGTGCGACGATAATTCAAACCAAACCAAAACTAATGCATTAGCTCTATGGGACTGACAATCAATCTAAAGCAAGTTATTTAGATGGCTAATGGTATTTATAAGGCAAGGTATTTAGATGATCTCCATTAAGTTACGTTCTCGTCATTCAAGGTTGAGAAACACCAAATTTCTACTTATAAGTTTTGTAAGAATACACGTAATACTTCTCCGAAAGCACAATACAAAAAGATTTGGTTTGGTTTGGTTTGAATTATCGTCGCACTAGAGCTACACGAGGGCTATTGGCGACGGGCGTCGTATTTTAGAACCACAGTCAGGTGACGAGCCGGCACCTGAATAGGCACCCAACGCAACCGTTAAGGGCGACATCGTACGCAGCGTTAGGACTTTGGAGCTTATTTAACGTGCACTCCCTTACACGGGGTATTATGCGTCGGACATTTTAGCTGCACGGGCCGTTTATAGGTCGGCAGTTATTTTGCCGATGCCCGGTCCCGAACCTGGGACCTTTGGCATGCTAAGCGAGTGCTTAACCGACTGGGCTCCCCAGCCCACATACAACAAGAACGAGAACGTAGAATAATTTTTTCAATTTAAAAGTTTGTATTTATAGCACCTCGTGATCATAGTATGTGTGGTTCCGTACTTTTTCTAGCGATGTGTGGAATTGCACGTCATAGTTGGAACTTTACTCTAAAAAAATCCCTCTAAAAAATAAAGAATGATGATTTTAGAAGGATGGGCGTGATGGATCGCGGGTCTCCAAAGCAAAGTGCATCAGTGTTACTTCAATGGAGAGAAAAAATATTTTCTCTCCCACATTTCTCCGGCAGTATTGAATATTTTTACAAGCGAATTTTTTCTGTGATAAATGTAGCTGACTTACAGGTCACGACAATCCCACTTTTTGAAATTGGTTTTAAATTTTGAATAAATAATTTTGCAAAAAAGTATTCGAAGCAATTTTTAAAAAAAAGTGGGATTATTGAGACTTCTGAGTTATATGCATTTATTATTTAAAAAAAAAACATCTTGCAAAAATATTCAATACAGACGGAGAAATGTGGCACAGAAAATAGTTTTTTCGCCTTTGGATTGACATTGAGGCACTTTGTTTTGAAGACCCGCGGTCCAGCGCAACCATTCCCCCTTTAAGCCTTGGTTTCCTCGGAGTCTGTCGCCAGAAAAATGCGACCGCTATTATACGTGGATGACGTCACTCTACCGGCCACCACTTTATCGGAACGTTACGTTAACACGAAACTGGAAACCTAGCGAACTCACTCAACTCAAATCTGCCGTTGTTTATGTTTTCGTCTTTGCATGTCAAAAATGGAAAATTTAGGTTCTTCGTGATTTCTCACAAAATGAATTAGAATTTCTTCCTCGGCAAGCGTAAAACAACCCTCGCCTTCCGTCATTTCCCCAAATTTTTAATTTTTGGCAAGCACACCACGCAACAGACAACAGCAAAAAACGTTGTCATCAGATTTCCCCAACGCACTCAACAGCAACGCAATCTGGCGGTCGTTTGAGTTGTCCGGCAACGCTCCCGAGGAAACCACTCAAGCGTAATCAATGTTAGTAGTTTGTATGACGTCATTCACCGCATTTGTCCGACCGCTTAAATCTGTTGACGGACTTCGAGGAAACCGAGGCTTTAGGCACTGACTGCCCACGACAAGATATGTCTTCCTGATTTTCGATTCAACGATAACAAGACATTTTGATGAAATTCATTTTGCTATTTCTCCAACCGTCTTTATGAGTTCAAGTTCTTTTGAAAACTCTATACAGGCATGATAACTATACTAAATTATCTATCTCTTCTTTAAAACTATGAGAAACCGCTTTAAAAATACGCATTACTTTTTGAATTTTTGAATAAGACACACTCCACTAAATGTACCACTAAATGTAAACTTTAAACGCTCTCACACACAAATCTCTGTTCGCGTTTTTTTTTTTTTTTTTTTTTATTTTTTTTTTTTTTTTAATTTAGGTTTATTAAAAATGGGGCTGAGGCTTTTTTAATATCATAAGTACAGTAATAGTTTTTTCTTTCATAGACAATTGAATATATTTTAAACAAAAGTATGCATTTGGATTTTTGATATCTGTCACAATCCGGAACAACAATTTTTTTAAAAAAATTCTTTAAGTTGAAATTTCCTTTTTTTCCTGCATTTTATTTTTGGCAAAATTGCTACAAATATTTTTTTTAAAAAAAAGTTGTTTGTTTTAATCGAAATATAAATGCATACTTTCATTTGAATTATCTTAAAAATGTTTTATAAAAAATGTGTTTAAAAATATTGAAAAATAGAAAAGGAGTAGGGATTGATTGGTTATTGTTAAAAATTTAACAAAAACTTAATTTTTTAAAAAAAAACTCATCACATATAAAAAAATTTTAATGGCTGAATGGTGTTTTTATTACATGCTTAACAAGTAAAAAAATGTGGAATGTGCAAGTACAAAAATTAAAAATAAAAATTGTCTGAGGTAAATCGAGGTAAGAATCCCCCTTAAGCTTTTACTTTTTAAAAAAAAACTGGTTTAATTTAAAAAAATAAAAAAAAGAATGTTGTTCTGCTTCACATCAGTTTCTATCGATGACAATTGAAAAGAACAGGGGGACAAAAACATCCATCGACTTTGAATCTGTCCGTATTGAGGTTTGCTTGGCGAGTATTGGCGATCGGAAACCGATTTCTCCGTTGGTTCTTCTTCCGCGGTTCAAGCGTCAGACTAGTTTCTAGCGCAAATCTCGTTCATAGAGATACTTAACTTGTAAGCTTTGTGCTAAGAACCAAATATGGTTTCTTCACGCCCTTTTAAAGCCTTGGTTTCCTCGGAGTCTGCCGCCAGAAAAAATACTACCGCTATTAAACGGTGGATACGTCACCGCTAGAAAACCGACCACCGCTCACGGAACGAATACGTTGACACGAAAACTGAACCTAAAGCGAACCCACTCAACTAACTCTGCTGTTGTGTTGGTTTTCCTCTTTGCATTCAAATGGAAAAATTATAGGTTTCTTCGTGATTTCCTCACAAAATCAATTAGCATAACTAGTCCACGGCAAGCGTAAAACAACATCAGGATTTCCCCAACGCACTCATCAGCAACGCAATCTGGCGGTCGTCTTGAGTTGTCCGGCAACGCTCCCGAGGAAACCCCTCTAGCGAGCGTTAATTCAAGTCAGTAGTTTGTAAGACGTCACTCCACCAATAATTACCTTGTCCGACCGCTAAAAATCTGTTGACGGACTCCGAAGAAACCGAGGCTTAAGGGGATGACTCGCTATCTTCGCCAAGAGACCTGGATGCAGACAGGCATACAGATTCCCATTTAATCCCTTTTCAGTCCCATGATGCCCATTTGGCCATCATCACTTTCAATATATTTTTTTATGTTTATGGTCCCGTTACGACATACAAACACACATCAACGATTCTTCAAACTTTGTTCTATTAGACAATAATTTTACATTAATCTCAAAAGAAGTCAGAACTATTATTTTTTTTTTATTTTTTGAAAAAGCTAGCAGCGTTCACCTGATTTTTGAAAAGTTCACTTCATTCACAATATTTGAAACACAATTTAAACATTTCGGTAAATTAATGACTAAATTTTTTTTAATAATATATCAGAAACTTCAAAAATATCATAACTTGAAGTGTTTTTAGGTAATACATAATATTTTTTATTATTGTTTTTTCCCACAGTTAAAAAGATATAGCATTATTTTCAAAAAACCAAATAAAAAATTAAAATGAATTTTTTTTTATGGAACTCGTATATTTGACCTAAAATAAGCTTATTTTGTGAATCATATGTTTCTGTAGTGTATAACTTTTGGGACTGAAAGGGTTAAGAAAGGGGTTTCTTCCCCTTTACTATGGGATACGATAAGGGGTTCTCTCCATTTTCTATAGATAGATACGTTTTTTGGCAGTCATGCGTTAAAAAAAGGCATTATTGAATTTACCCTCTTGTGTTTTATGCTACTTCTGTTTGTGCAGTTTGTGGATGTCCTGGTTTTCCTTTGTGCAGCTCCCCCGAGCGTCACTACGCGAGAACGTCTCTGTAACTTTTTCCCATATCTCCTGTGTCTCCTCTGTATCATACCCTGTGTAAGTTCCACTTTCCGTGTTGTACTTTGGATCCTATTTTGGCCTTTTAACATTTCCTAACTTAAGCTCCCACATGTGCTATCCAACTTTGCCGATCAGATTTACTGCACGGTAACCCTTTGCGCGATTTTTTGGATTTGGCGATGCATAATTTTTTGCGGCAACTTGTCTGACTTCGACTGATTCGAATGTATTTGGCTCGCAAGTATCGTTTTTCCCGGCAACCCTATCTGACGATTATTTATTATCGCAGTATGGAGAGCGTGACGTCAAAAGTCGCCAGCATACGGACTTTTGGCTCGATTTGGAAACTTCGCCAAGGGTTTGTTGTACAGTTAATCTGATCCGTTCTGCAAAGTTAGATAGCACATGTGGGAACAAGTGATGCTTTTACCCACAGGTAGCGGTTCGAACTTATTGTCCACTTTCACAGCCCGCTCAGCCGCAGATCGTCCGAGACGCCGGTTTGGTTTCCCAATAGCCCTCGTGTAGCTCTAGTGCAGCGATATTTCAAACTAAACTAAACTAGGACACTTTGATCCTGCTTCGATCTGACCGATCTAATCCACTGAACAATTCTGGTCTAGAGCTATCCATAACTGAAAAACTTGAGACAGATCGGTCGTTTTATCGAGGCGTAACTGAGCACGAATACCCAACAAATCTAACAGAAAGATCAAAAGGCGATTAATCGTGACTGTACAGTTAAAAATAATAGCGTGCCGCAATTTTTGTTATTATTTTATCCCAAAACTATAAATGCATTTTTTATTACCGATTTTTTAAGATTGAAAAAATTTAACTGCTTTAAATTTTCGATAAAAAATTTGTGATTATGTGACAAAAATCCAGAACTTAATTTTGATAATAATTTCTAGAAAACTACTAAATATATTTCAAAATAACTTTTTTAAATTAAAACAATAATTATTTATTTATACTAAATATTAGCTAGATTGTGCCACGAAAAAAAAAAATGGCTCTCTTTAATTTTGAATAACTTTTTGCCAATGTTGAGGTTTATTAAAAAAACTTCAAATTAATTTAGATGAAAAACAAATTTCGTGATTTAAGAGTGATCTAACTTTGCAAATGGATCAGTTTTTGCACGGTTAAGGTAATTGGTGCGTTTTTTTTGGGATTTTTAAATAATGTTTTGAAATGTTGATTTCGACTGTCAATCTTTGACTGCGCAAAAAAACGTTTTCCAGCCACCCTATCTGAGTTTTTTTTCTATCGCAGTATAAATCTGACGTCAAAGTGCCAATAAGTCATTAGAAGATCAAGATGTAAAAAGTCCGTTCTGAAAAAGTCAGGAAATGTAGAGAAAAGTGATGATTTTTAGGATGGATGCAGTTTCTCGGTTTTATGATTATCGATGTTTTCAATTTTATGATCCCTAGGATTATACCGTTTTAGGGTCACATCCGCTATGCGATTGTCGCAGGTTCCGGTAGTACCTTAACCTAATTCCGGTTTTAAAATATTATTAAATATCTTTTTTTTTTATATAATATCAAACCCGTTAAAAGCAATTTAATTTTGATGTGTAAACTGCTTTTGTTTCAATTAAAGAAAAGTTATTTCAAAAGGATCTGTTTATGTTCTTAATTATCCCCATATGTACTTTAATGAACATTAGAGACATCTCCACCTTTTTCAGTTCGACAGGTAGGCAACTCTGTTCTACCGTGAGCAGGTAAACTACAGTTGCCACAACAATTAACCCTCTAATGCATGAATTTTTATTTTTATCCCAAAACTATATAAATGCATCTTTAATACTCATACATTATGGGAACAATACTGAAAAAATTTTAACTGCATTAGAATTGAAATAATTTCGATTTTTAAAAAAATTTCCATATGACAAAAACCAAGTACAAAATTCCAATTTTGATAATAATTTCTAGAAAACTACTAAATATATTTCAAAATAACCCTTTTTAACTATAATTCATTTTTCAAAACAATGTATTTTTATTTAGTGTACTAATATTATTAAACTTTGAATACTGCCAAAAACGTAATTTCACAACAGTTAATAAGCTCACTCTTTAATTTTGAATACACTTTTACTACTATCATCTATGAGGATTATTAGTAACTAAAACTTCAAAATTGAATGTAATAGATGAAAAAACACAAATTTGTCGAGAGAGAGCTCGACTTTAATAGAACAAAGTGGACTATGTTACTTGTTGCCAAACGGCAACAGTATGCATTAGAGGATTTATTGGGCCATTTTTGATCTGAAATAATCATAGAGTTCGGAAGGAAGAGTAGAAGGGTCTATCAGTTCAAATGGTTTGAAGCAGGGCTGTCAGGTTATTCGAGCTTCTGCTCATAATAAACCGGCACTGAGGTATCCAGGTTAATCAGCGGTCTGGGGGAAAGTCAAGATAAAGTCATGAAATCAAAAGATGGTAAAAAAAAGTCCCCAAAAAGTCAGGAAATTAGAGAAAAGGTCAAGAAAGTTTAAAAAATTGTCTGAAAAGACTAATTTTCTCCAGATTTTATATTGTTAGTATTTTCTAGTCCTTATTTTTTATGGGAGAGTCATTGAAAAGTGTTAGAATTTTTTTTCCCTAATGAGTGTATAATGCAATAGAGGCTTGAATTTGCTCTTTATTGCATCAAGTATTATTTAATGGTTTGTCTTTGGAATTGTTTCTTAACAGATTAATCATTTTTTAGGGGACTGTGTATAAGATTACATGTGATTTGATAAATAAAGACGACCTTGCATGCATGCTTGCTTGTCATTTTAGAGATGGTCCCCAAAAGGTTCACGAGTGATTCGATTAAATAACTCGTCAAATATTCATCCAAATGTAACAAAAACTTAGATTTATGGGTTTTCAAGAGTGCTTAACATTTCTAAGTTATTAAAATTGGGTGTTGCCATTGGAAATTTCAAAGTTCGTAATATTTTTAATATGAAGACGGCCCCTTATGCAAATTTTGTATCGTGCAATTAAATCAGAATGTTAATTGTACACAATCTCAAAAAGGTTCGATTCTATAGGGTGACTTACTGATGAAATAACCTCAAGTGGGTACTTTTTTATTTCCACAGCTATATATATTCCAGCTTGTGTGCTTGTTCAGAGAACCGCTTATAAGCTTACGGAGACAGACACACAGAAAGAGTTTTTACAAGCACAAGAGACACACAAAGAAAGGACAACACAAACACATAGACAAATAACAACATTTATTGACGTTCGCAAACATCCATGCCTTACCGGGATTCGAACCCTACCCTATCAGCTCCAAAGGCTAGCATCCTACCGATTGCGCCACCGAGGAGGCACGTAATTTTGAGAATATTGACATTTGAGAAATGTTTGGGTACTCCGTCCATAATATTTTACTAGACGTATAATATTTACTCTTCGAAAGGTGTTCAAAGGTTATTTGAGTAAAATTTCCTGCGAAAACCTTCGTAATTTAATGTTTAATATTGTGCTTATGTTTAGCATTATAAATAAAGGAGAAATAAAGGTCTAAATTGTTTACAGTTTTGTTTATACCCATTGGTCTAAAAAAGCATACAAATAAAAAAAGTACAAAATCAGCAAAAAAAATTAATCAATACTAAAATATACTTTTATTCGTCTTTAGTGAGAAAATTTGTTTTTGTTCTTTCTGTGTTAAAAATATCACATTAGGAAAGTAACTGGAAACTAATCTTCACTAAGTCCTCTTCCGCTCCTATTCTGCATTATTATTTCTACTAAAGTTCAGAAAATCCACTCTCCACACAAGTAACTCTAACAAATGACATCAAAAAATAGCAGAGCTTGACAGGAGATCAAAGGGTGCTTGGTTTTAACCATCCGATTGATGAAGTTCAATTAAAGAATTTCTATTTGAAATAATGTTTAAAAAATAATGAGTAATATTATTGGCGTGCTCACTGCAACATGCTTACAGAAGCTATTGATAGCATCATGTTGCTCACATACCACTCACGGCGACACGCACCTCGAAATCATTCCCGCGTACCACCAGTAGTCTGCGAGTACCACCGGTTGCGAACACCCTGGTCTAAGTCAAACTAGTTAAGATTACTGGTGTTTTCCTGTCTACACTACACTGGTAAAAAAATTGTTTGGTTTTTACAGTTAGCAAACTGTTAACTGTTGACCCAGTTAACTAACTGTTTTTTAAACAGTTTAAAAACTGTATTTTTAGTAGGAAAAACTGTAATTTTAACAGGGAGAACAACATCATTATTAGCAGAGGAAACTAGTAAATTAGACGTGCAAAGAGTCACCGCTGATTAAGATCATCGTTAAAGCACAAGTACCCATGTCCCAGTACTCAAGCCCTCGCCGACCGAGTAATTACTTTGTCACAGGACGGTTTAGTATTGGGACTCGCACAAAAGAGGTTCCTGGATCAAAATCCTGACCCGGTCCTTACCTCTTCCAGGAAACCTCTGCGTGCCATCCCCAATACTGAACCGTCTCGCGACAAAGTAATTACTCTGGTCACGAGGGCTATAGTGGGTATTCAATTTTAGCAGGGAGTAGCTTTTAAATTTATCAGTTTTTCCCTGCTGAAATCTAACAGTTTCTCCCTGTTAAATTTACAGTTTTCCTGTAAAAAATAGTTTTCCTACAAAAAAATTACAGTTTTAAAATGTTAAAAAAACAGTTACTAACTGGCGTCAAAGTTGACAGTTTTTAACTGTTAAAAACAACAGTTTTTTTAACAGTGTATCAATGGCATTTGTGTATTTCCAGTCGCTCGAGTCTTCGCCAGAGGCCGGTGAGTGTGGAGCGGCAGGCCAGCGTGCGTCGACGCGTCCACACGTCGAGGCACATCACCAACTACAACCCTGCAGATCCGCGTCAGCCCATCGTCAACGCTCGCCCAACTGAACTGAGATTTTGGCACCCTAGGTGGATTTGTTGGTAGCTTCTTAAGGTGATATTCAACTCTTCGTTCAGAAGTAATGGAACATCTGAAAACAACTGAACTACCGTCTGATTCAACTGAACGTGTCTCTGGGGAAGCATGTTCTTGAGTCCTCTTATGGAGACTTTTTTTTATGGTTTCCTAATGTTTAAGTGATACTCAACTCTTTGTTCAGAAGTAACTCAACATCTGAAAACAACTGAAATAACGATAGTGATTCAACTGAACCTGTCCTGGGAAGCATATTAAAGAGTCCCCCATAGCGGGACTTTGTTTATGGTTCTCTATAATGTTTAAGTGATAACTCAACTCTTTGTCAAAGTAACTAAACATAGAAAATAACTAGCAACCGATAGTGATACAACTGAACGTGTCTCTGGCGAGCATATTCAAGAGTCCTCATAGAGATTTTTTTTATGGTTTTCTAATGTTTAAGTGATACTCAACTTTCGTCAGAAGTAACAGAACATATGAAAAGAACTGAAATAACGATAGTGATTCGACTGAACCTGTCCTGGGGAAGATGTTTCTAGAGTCCCATAGCTGGGACTATCTTTTTGGTTTTCTAACTTTTAAATTGTTACTCAACTCATTGTTCAAAAGTTACTCACATCTGAAAACTACGAACTAAAACGATAGTGATTCAAACTGAACCGTGTTTGGGAAGCCAAATTCTAGAGTCTCATAGCCGGACTATTTTTTGGCTTTCTAACTTTTAAGTGATACTCAACTCATTGTTCTGAAATAACTCAACACCTGAAAACAACTGAACTAACGATAGTGATTCACCTGAACGTATCTCTGGGGAAGCATATTGTAGAGTCCTCATAGGGAGACTTTGTTTATGGTTTCCTAATGTTTAAGTGATACTCAACTCTTTGTTCAGAAGTAACTGAACATCTGAAAACAACTGAACTAACCGATAGTGATTCAACTGAACGTGTCTCTGGAGAAGCATATTCTAATGTCCTCATAGGTTGACTTTAATTTTGGTTTTGCAACTTTTGAGTGATACTCAACTCATTGTTCAGAAGTAACTCAACATCTGAAAACAACTGGACTAAGGATAGTGATTCAACTGAACGTGTCTCTGAGGAAGCATATCTGGAGTCCTCATAGGGAGACTTTGTTTATGGTTTTTTTTTTTTCCTATAATGTTTAAGTGATACTCAACTCTTTGTTCAAAAGTAACTAAACATATGAAAAGAACTAAGCAACCGATAGTGATTCAACTGAACGCGTCTCTGCGGGGAAGCATATTCTACAGTAGGGTGGGCCGAAAAGAACTTTTTATTTTTATTTCGGATCTCTATAGTGCGGAAAAGTTGCCATTGGTAAAGACAATGAAAAATGCACTAATTATTATTTTTTTTTATGACCAGTCTTCCGTTCGCGCAATGCCTTCAAAGTTGGCGAAAATCGTTAAAAACCCGTAATTTTAATACATTTTTTTAAAAAACGGCAGACGTTTTTAATTACGCACCTACTCATTAATTAACTACTAAAAGTATGTAAATCATATTATTCGCACTTCTTAATAATAAATGTATAATATATAGTAATAATAAGTTATTATACCATTTGGTGTCAGATCTTCCGACCACTCAACGTAGTATAAAATTCGGAAAATCATATTTTTCGCTAAAATTTAAAGTTTTAACTTTTAGGTAAAAATTTTTATCATACAACAAGATATAGAAAATCAATTAAAATAATATCGAGTTAAAAAAATTATGAAAAATTATGGTTTTTGACAATTTTTGCCAACTTTGATGGCATTGCTGCTCACGGAGATTAAGTCCTAAAAAAATAATAATTAGTGAATTTTTCATGTCTTTACCAATGGCAACTTTTTCCGCACTATAGCGATCCGAGAAAAAATAAAAAGTTTTTTCGGCCCACCCCTATTCTACAATCTCATAGGGGGACTTTGTTACGGTTTTCTCGCGTTTAAATGATACTCACACTCAACTTTTCGATCAGAATTGACTGAACTAACAATATTGAGACCAGAGAACTTATCTCTCTGGAAACGTATTTTGGACATCCGCAGGTGCTGTATTTAATAGTTTCTTAAAGGGGAATGAGCGCGCTGATCGCGGTCTCCAAAGCAAAGTGCATAAGTGTTAAATGAATGGAGAAATCCCTTGAAAATGGACGATTTTCCCAGCCACATTTCTCCAACAGTATTGAAATTTTTTTTACAAACGGATTTTTTTTTTGTGATAAATGTAGCTGACTTGCAGGACCCCGACAATCCCACTTTTAAAATTAGTTCGAATTTTTATTTAAATTTTGAATAAATAATTTTACAAAAAGTATTCAAGAAGTTTAAAAAGTGGGATTTTAGAGACATGTAAGTTATCGACATTTATTATTAAAAAAAACTTTGCAAAAATGTTCAATACAACCGCTGAAATGTGGCAAAGAAAATAGTTTTTTTCCCATGGGATTAACATTGATGCACTTGTTATCCAGCGCGCCTATTCCCCCCCTAATATGTCAGTGATACAACGGATGGAGTTATCTGCATTTCCTGATAACCTCAAAATCGGCCTGTTCAATATGACGTCAAACGACCTAATGCTCAGGCTTTTTTCCGATCTAGGTGGTATTGTTACTTAAATAAGTCATGACGAATGACATGAGTCAGATGATATTATGGGTTCCAGTTGCATATCAATTTTACACTTCAAAATGTCAAAGTGCTTGTCTCAAATTCATTGCAAAATGTGTCTTTTTTTTTTTAACATTCTAGAAAGAATGTTAGGTTTTCATGTGACAATTGCTGAAGAACGGTGCAGGTGTTTTCCGATGTCTGAACACACTTGAATATGTGCTCTTAAATTGGGAATGGGCGTGCTGGACCGGGGGTCTCCAAATTCTAGTACCTCAATGTTAATCCAATTGGAGAAAAACTATTTTCTCTGCAACAATTCTCAGGCTGTATTGAATATTTTTACAAACGTTTTTTTTTTTAATAATAAATGTAGATAACTTACAGGTCTCTATAATCCCAGATTTTTAAATTGCTTCGAATAATTTTTGTAAAATTATTTATTCCCAAATTTTAAAAAAAACTAACCAATTTCAAAAATTGGTATTTTTAAGCCATGTAATTCAGCTACATGTACCATACAAAAAAATTGTAAAAATATTGAATACAGACCGAAAAATGTGGCTACGAGTTTCTTTTCCCAATGGATTAACACAGGCCCGTTTGGTTTGGAGACCAGTGGTAATTCGGTCTCATTTGCCGTTAACTTTGAGTTGATATAAACGGTAATGTAAATGTATATATTTCACTGTTGATATAATCATTACTTCATTTAAAAATTGATTTCTGTAGACAATGTATAATTTGCATTGATTTGAAAAATACTTTTGGCAAATATTCAAATTTTTATTTTAAATTTCAATTGAGACTTTTTAAGAATAAGTCAAAGCTCCGTAAAAAGCGTAAACTACAGTGTGATTATAAATAAAATTTTAAAAAGATCAAATTGATTGAAATACGTAGAGTAATGATCTCTATCCGAAACCGCACCAATTAATAGCCGACCAGATAATTTATCATGCTCCATTGATAAAATTAACCTAAAGAACTTATTCTTTTTTCCTCGTCGAAGTTTAAGCATAGAGACAGAAAAACCGTGCGCTATGGCACACTAAACATGGCGGCCAGTTGCGTAGAAAATAACATTACTAAAATTGCGCTTTTTTAGAAGCTGGTTACCTTCTAGCAGGTGGCTCTTTGAAATTTTTTGTAGACGTGGATTGTACTTTAATGATTCATGAATCAGAATTATTTTTTGGGTACTTCTATTTAGTGAAATAGTTTTAATGTCAGACTCAATTTTAGATAACATTTTATGATTGGTTAGGCTTAACGATAAATATAAAATCAATAATTCCAAATTATCAACGAACAACCAAGCAAATTTTCGGTTACTTAATAGTATTATTTTTGACACTCGAAAAAAGGAAATTCGAAATATTTGCAGTTATCAACTACTAAAATCAACCCAACAATCATGATTCGAAAAAAAAAGCGCAATTTTATGATTTTTTTTCTACGCCAATTGCCGCCATGTTCAGGTGATGCTCGGCACAAAATTCACTCTGGTTGCACCGTTACGTTTCTCCTCTAGACAGTGGGCGATAGCGCACGGTTTTTCTATCTCTATGAGTTTAAGGGGTCACAGGAGTTTTAAAAATGTGCAAAGAAGGTACTACAAAGCATAGTTTGATCTTTCATGTAATTTTTTAACTTCTCAATATATAAGTATAATTTTTTTATATGTAATTCTACAAGATTTATTTATTATAAAACAAATGTTAAAATTTATAAAACTTTAGCCAAAACTAAAATAAATGATATTAAACATAAAGCTATTTGAACACATTAGGATTAGACTTGCGCAGTAAATTTTAAGTTCAAAATTGAAAAAAAGACCAAGAAAATGACTTTATATTGTACAAATATGTACAAACTAGGACTTATACAATTCTAGCGACTTATACCTAAATTCTCAGCTCAATTTTAATTAGAAATTATTTTAAGAACTTTTTTCAAAAAAAAATTAATACAAAATTTTAAATTTTGATTTAAATGTTTTTTAAAAAATAATTTCTAATTAAAATTGAGCTGAGAATTTAGGTATAAGTCTTAGTTTGTACATATTTGTACAATATAAAGTCATTTTCTTGGTCATTTTTTCAATTTTGACCTCAAAATTTGCCGCGCAAGCCTAATCCCAATGTGTTAAAATAGATTTATGTTAAAAATCATTTATTTTAGTTTTGGCTAAAGTTTCATGAATTTTAAAATTTGTTTTATATTAAATAAATCTTATAGAATTACATATAAAAAAAATTATACTTATATATTAAGTAGCTAAAAAAAATTACATGAAAGATCAAACTATACTTTGTAGTACCTTCTTTGCACATTTTTAAGACTCCTATGACCCCTTAAGTCATTTTGAATCGCAGTTTTAATCACCGTCAATTTAAAACCATTCCATATGTTTAGGTTGTTTTTTGTGATTTTTTATATTGTAGGTTATTATTATTATTATTAGTGTATAAAAAAAAGTGGTACTACTTAACTGTTTCTGTGATTATATGGCTCCATCGTGTAAAATTGAATGTTAAGTATTTTCCGTATTTTCAATTGTAATTTGTTAATTTACTATTTGAAGCTAAAGCATTTGTGAAAGTACTAAATTTAGTCTTATACCTCCATGTTAAAAATACATATATAACTTAATACGTAATGAAATTTATAGTCTACTTAAAAATGATATTGACTGGATAATTAGTATGTGAATCAACTAAATTTCGTTTTTACAGTAATTACCAAACATAAAATATTTAATATTTTACCTAACTGAAATTGGTTTTTGTTCAATACCTGTACTTTTAAATGGTACTTAAATAATTTTAAAAGGTACCCTGTACTTTTAAAGGTACAGCTTTTTTCAATAATATTTTGGTCTTATATTATTATTATTTAAGTATAGTTATACTGAGTCTTAAGGTAAATGGGACAAAAAGTGTTATTGAGTTCTTTATTGTTGTTTAAAAGCACTTTAACAACATTTTATAAAGGAGTTTACTTAAATTACTAATAATATTGTAAAATATCTATGTTAAATATCTAGGGTTTATAATAAAAAAATTAACGTATAGATAATTAAATTTATTAAATTAAAGAAACTAAAAATTGATTGAATAAGAAAATGAAATCAAATAATCTTCTAAAGTAACAATAATAGAAATTACCTACAATTTCTAAACGCGCTTGTGAGAAAATCATTTATATATATATATTTTTTTTTCAGTAACATTACATTGTAACAAGATCATATTTTGTTAAAACTGATAATCCTAATTATGTTTCCTAAACCTGATCTATATTATATCGTCACTTAAGTTAACACATTTGCTACCTCTTTTGCACAGCGGATCAGATTTACTGTACAGTAATCTGGCGAACTTTCCGAAATCGCGATTAAAGTCCGTATTCTGGCGACTTTTAACGTCCCGCTCTCTATATACTGAGCTAGTAAATAGTAGTCAGGTAGGGTTGCCGGAAAACGTCATCGTTGCGAAGTCAAAGAATTCGAATCATCAGTCGAATCAGACAGAGGTTGCCGCAAAAATTACCTATCGCCAAATCCAAAAAAAATCACGCCAAGGGTTACCGTAAAGTAAGTCTGATCCGTTGTGCAAAGTGCGATAGCACATGTGGGAACTTAAGTGACTATATTAGCAAAAATAAATTTTGTTTTCCGATTATTAAAAACGATTGCAAATAACTACTCTTTTTTTTTTCAGTAATGCAAGTCGAATATTGTAACTAAAGGCAATAGAAGTGTTATATTATTTGTAATAAATATGTATAAACCGAAACCCGTAGTTTTATTTCTGTAACACTTGTGGTAGGTTGGTTTGTTACACATATTTTCCGGTTTGTGTGCTTGAACAGAGACCCGCTTACAAACCTTCATCTATAATAATAAAAGAAAGAGTCTGTCTGTCTGTGTGTATGTCTGTGGATCGCAAAAGACCTACTTACAGACAGCTCTAAAAAATTCGAAATTTTTAATATAGATTCCTTTTAATACCTACGTGTGCACCTGAGGCTTAGTTTTTTCATATTTGATTGTGATTTTTAATTAATATAATTAGTTTTTAAAAAAAAAAACGTCATCCACGTGGGATTGCGGGACCATAATAGGGCTTGAAAATACATGACCGGGCCGAAACGGGGGCTTGACGCCATCCTCTATTAGCTTGATTGGTTGAGATATATGCACTCGCCCTAAGGCTGCTTCATCCTCTATTAGTTTTTGCTTTTTTAAGTGCGCATGCGCCAACACGAATTGAATTTAGTCTAGAGGGTAAGGTAGGGTATTTTACATATATATTCCGACACGTGTGCTTGCTCAGTGAGCCGCTTATAAGTCTTCGTCAAGTAAGACAGACACAGAAAGATTTTTTACTGTCACAAAGAGAGGAAATACACCCAGGGCGAAGGCGGGAATCGAACCCGCGCCCGTTATCGCACGCAGACTGCTGGCCTGCGATGCTTACCACTCGGCCATCCGGGCCCCTTAGTCTAGATATTGAGTGTATTTCCACAAGTAAGCATGCATCTAAAAGGAAGCTATGCGAAGTTAACGGGTTCCCAGTAAGGCGGGACCATACTGCTAGTCAAGTATAACACAGACAGAAATTTACTGACACAGAGAAAGAAAGTACACCCAGAGCGATTGGGGAAATCAAGCCCGCACCCGGTGCAGTGAAGAGACTGCAATAGTAATATGCTGCGATCTAACCCACTAGTCCACTCGGACCCATTAACACTTATTATTGTTGTGTGGGGGGGAGGGGGGTAGATACATATACAGGGTGGTTATAAAATAACGCTCGCTATTCGGAGTGGTCTGTAGCTTAAATGAATAATCCAAATGCAAAAAACTTTGAGACATTTACTAATCAAGAAGGGGGGGGGGGGGGGGGGGAGAATGGAATCATAAAAAAACAAACTCGTCACTTGACCAGGGTTCTAAATTACGAGGCGTAATGGGATGTGTTGGCCGTAATTAACCATAATTGGCTATGCCTCGTAATTTAGAACAGAGACCGAGTTTCTTTTTTATGATTCCATTCTGTTTGAAAAAAAAAGAATCTCGTCTCTTAACAAGGTTTCTAAATTACGAGGCGTAATTACCTGTGTTGGCAACTGATAATTGACAACGCCACGTAATTTAGAGCCCCTGTCAAGAGACGTGTTTTTTTTATGATCATTTTTTAGGACTATTTTTTTATGATTCCATTTTTTTCCTCCTTCTTGATTAGTAAGTGTCTCAATTTTTGATGCATTTGGATCATTCATTCAAGCTACAGACCACTCCGAATAGCGAGCAATATTTTATACAGGGTGAGGCAAATAAAACCGGCCCCGAGATGGAGATTAGAATACGACAGAAATGTTGCCAAGTCTAAAACCAATACAAAAACAGGCTTACTTACTGAAGCTATTGATCGCTTCAATATTAAGCCCAAGCAAACGCTTGGCGACTTATTTGCCGGCAACTACGCTACGCTTTTAAGGGGTCATAGGAGTTCTTAAAAATGTGCAAAGAAGGTACTGCAAAGCATAGTTTTCAATTTCATGTAATTTTTTAACTACTCAATATAAGTATAATTTTTTACATGCAATTCTACAACATTTATTTATTATAAAACACATTTTAAAATTTATGACACTTTAGCCAAAACTAAAATAAATGATATTAAACATAAAGCTATTTGAACACATTGGGATTAGGCTTGCGCGGCAAATTTTGAGGTCAAAATTGAAAAAATGACCAAGAAAATGACTTTATATTGTACAAATAAGTACAAACTAGGACTTATACCTAAATTCTCAGCTCAATTTTAATTAGAAATTATTTTAATAACTTTTTTCTAAAAAAATTAATAAAATTTTTTAAATTTTGATTTTAAATTTTTTTAAAAATAATTTCATATTAAATAAGACTCCTATGACCCCTTAAAAGCTAGTTGAAATGGAATATATACAAGGTTAGTAGAGCTGAACAAGATTTAGTGATTATTTGATTGTTTCGGTCGTTATTTATCCTTGAGAATCGGACCTTTTTGTATTTGGTAATACAAAACATTCTAAATTGATTGCAAGACCCTAAATTTGCATTATGGGACGTCTTCATACAATACGAACTAGGATCTGAACTCGCCACTAGTCTATGAGTAGCTCTAATGTGAAGCTAATCCGATCCAACCAATGCAAAAACAGGTTTCAGGCGGCTTCAAGAGTTTTTCTCGCCAAGCATTTTAACGTATTCCCATCTCTAGCTCGGGGCCGGTTTTGTTTGCCTCACCCTGTATAACCACCCTGTATATTCCAGTTTGTGTGCTTGATCAGAGACCCACTTTGTAAGCCTTCGTCAAGTAAGACAGACACCGGAAGAATTTATACTGTCACAGAGAAAGGAAGTATACCCAGGGCTAAGGCGGGAATCGAACCCGCACACTTTACAGTGCGCAGACTGCTAGCGTAATGGGCAGCGATCTAACCTACTAGTCCAACCGGGCCCCTTTAACACTTGGTTGGTATTTTTAGACACATATTCAGGTTTGTGTGCGTTATCGAAATGTAAACTTGTGGCTTCAAAAAGATATTTATTTAAAAAATAAATCATTATTCTTCGAACTTAAAAAAAAAGCAAACGATAAGAATTAATTGTCAAATCTTCAAAAGAAGAAATTCTTAAAGACAATATGAATAATTCTTAAAGACGAATATTAATTTTGGCTTATAAAAGATTGAATTGGAACTAACTAAAGGCCTTGTCCGGCGAATTTCTTTCTGAGGTGCTGTTAGTGTTTCCTGTTGAACGTATGGTATGGTATGGTATGGTATGATACATATATATTCCAGCTTGTGTGCTTGTTCATAGAACCGCTTATAAGCTTTCGTCAAGTGGGACAGACACAGAGAGAAATTTTACAGTCACAAAGAAATGAATAACACATAGACAAATAACATTTATTGACTTTCACAAACATCCATGCCTGACCGGGATTCGAACCCGACCTCAGCAGCTCCAAAGGCTAGTACACTAACCATTCAGCCACCGAGGCGGCATGTTGAACGTAAATATTGGGTGGAAGCGGTGTAAGTGACAGATTCTGTAACAAACCAACTTGTTTATTCAATATTTTCACTGTTGCCATAACAACAAGCGAACAAGAAACTTTATTTAAAATAAAAATAAAATACTTGAAAAAATATTTATTTTTATTATATAATTCAATTTGTATTGTTGTAATAGCACAATAATTTTATTTTTATGGTTCATTATATATGAATGAAGAAAGATATATAAAAAATTCTAAATTTGCATAATAAGTGAAATTTCGCTTGTATTTTTAAAGCAAGAATTTTACTAATTTATTTTTTGAAAAGTAAATTTGTGGCTGCAAAAAGATATTTATTAAAAACATACATCATTATTCTTCAAACTTTAAAACAATTACCAAACGATAAAGGTTAATTTTCAAATCTGCAGGAGAAGATTGAAGAAAATTATTAACTTTGGCTTATAAAAGTTTGAATTAAAACTAGCTAAAGGCCCTATTTGGCGAATTTCTTTCTGAGGTTTTGTTGGTTTGTTTCCTGTTCAGCCTAAATGTTGTGTGGAAGCGGTGTAAGTGACAGATTCTGTAACAAACCAACTTGTTATTATTATAGATTTAGGTCTGGCGGTACGGCAAAATTTCTCAAAAGTCATGTGGTACGCAGGTGCAAAACGGTTGGAAACCACTGCATTAGAGCAGGGGTTCCCAACTGGTACGCGTACCACTAGTGGTACGCGGGAATATTTCAGGTGGTACGCGTGAGTAATGTGAGCAACATTATGCTACTAAAAGCTTCTGTATGCATGAGCAGTGAGCAAGCAAATTTAATCCTCATTATTTTAAACATTAACATTATTTTAAAGAGAAATCTTTAATTAACTTCTGGCTCGGATGTACAACCTAGTACCTTTTGATCTCTCGGTAAGCTCCGCTAATTTTGATAACTTCCATTACCATGAATTGATAAGTTCCATTACAAAATGTTAAGATTTTAATCACAGGCAAATAACAACAAGTTTCGCAATACAGACTGTAAAAGTATATTTTGTATGATGATTATTTTTTGGATGAGTTTATATACTATTTTTCGTATGTGTATATTCTTAGAATTATAGGTAACAAATAAAACTGTAAATTAATAACATGTATATTTATTTCTCCTTTATTATAAGCATGTTATGAATAAACATATATCTAACCATTAAATATAAAGTTTTCTCGGGAATTTAATTCAAAGGCCTTTGAATACTTTTAGAAGAGTAAATATTATACCTTTATTAAAATATTAAGTCTGGTGGTACGCCGAAATTTTTTAATAAGTCAAGTGGTACGCAGGTCCAAAAAGGTTGGAAACCACTGCATTAGAGGGCTAACAATCCAAGTCATAGTTCATTGACAGTTTTCAACACGAACTAAAAGTTGAAAAATCTTCTTAAAAATAATACTTTTTATAAGTGTCGATTGGTTAATCAACGTGGTCAATAAGACGTTAATATGTAGTCATCAGTGATTGGTTTTGTGTGATCTCAACCGCCCCGTTCCAAAAAAAAAGGGTTATTTCCATTACGGCAACCTATTTTGAAATTCTGACAATTTTTCGTCGATCGGTTAAAATAAAATAAAAGTTTTAATTTTAGTTTAATATTAAAATATCCGCAGATTTTTAATATATATATATTAAAATAAGTGAGCTATTTTGCAATCTTATTCGGATATTCTTCTTAATGCAGCTTGAGGCTTTAAAGATTGTTATTATGCGGGCTGGTTGATGGCAGCACGAAAGTCACAATAGAGAAAGTTACAGTTATGCCTTTCTTGGTGGGGGGCAAGATCGCCAAGCACTGCGACTTTAAGTCGATTGTACTAAACCCTAGAAATGACACAAGCCCAAGAGACACACAAAGAAAGAGACGACACAAACACATAGACGAATAACTACATTTATTGACGCACACAAACATTTAGGCCAGTGGTTCCCAACCTTTTATGGACTATCACCCCCTTCTTTAGGTTGATTAACAGCCATCGCCCCCTTTTAATTTTCACGTTATGTCTAATCATAATCTGAGTTAAAGTGTAACTATAAAACAGTTTTATAACATTCACTACCGTTTATGAAAACATCCAAAAAAGCTTTATCCGGTCACTTTTAAATTAAATAGAAAAAAAACATAAAACACATATTTTTAAAGAACAAAAGTGAAATAATTAACTATGATATTTTAACTGGTTTCTAGAAAATTTAAAAGAGTTTTAAAGTATTATTACTTTGGCTTTTTTTTTTTTTGTTTAAAGTATTGTTGCAAAATTGGCTGGTTTGGTTATGGTTGGAGAATGGTTTTACTGAACAAAGGAACAACATTATTGACACTCTTAAAACAAAAGAGTGAAATCCACTCCAGTTGGAGAAGTGCATTTTCGACACTGGAAAGGAGTGAAAATTAATCAGACTGAGTTAAAATCGCTCGTTCGTTTTAAGAGTGTAAATTTTCCCCCCTATGAATACTCATCGCCCCCTGATCGCCCCTCAAGTATTTTTTGCCCCCTTGATAACGCAAATCGCCCACTTGGGGGCGATCGCCCCCAGGTTGGGAACCACTGATTTAGGCCTTTCCGGGATCGAGCTCGAACCCTTCAGCTCCAAAGGCTAGCGCCCTAACCATTATTGCGCCACCGGGGCGGCAAGTTACAATTAGTTATCGCAATGGAGGTCAAAGTAAAATCTTAAAAAAAAAAAAAATTCTTAATTCTATATTGAAAGTATAAATCAAAATTTGCTTATTAAACAAGATAAACGGATTTTGAATGATTTCTCAATAAACAGATTTTGTGCTTTACTTTATTGAAAAATAGCGTATGACAAAGAAAATTTGTAATAAGAAAAAATATTCATGTATTATTGCAAATAGGTAATTTATAGACTCAATAAAATTTTGTTTTAAGTTCCAAATCTTAAGTTTAAATATTTGATAAATTTCAATTAAATTCTATTAGATAATAGGCACTAATAAATTCAGAGAAAAAATAAATTCGAAGTATTTGCATTCTGAAAATAAATCCATTTAAATGCCGTTTTAGAGCTTTTTATAACAAACCCCAAAATTAAAGGCATCGTGTTTTTGAATTTTTATGTATTTTAATAAATGTACGGTCAAAAATCAGTACTATTTTTTTTTTTTTTTTTTTTCAAGAATCATCATTGTAGAGTTGATTCTAGTTGATAACTGCAAATATTTCGAATTTCATTTTGTGAGTGTCAAAAATAATATTATTTAGCAACTGAAAATTTGCATGGTTGTTTATTGATAATTTGGAATAATTGATTTTATATTCAGTTTTATATTCATCGTTAAACCTAGCAAATCTGAAAATGTCATTCAAAATTGAATCTGACATTAAAATTATTTCACTGAATAGAAGTAGAACTCAACAAAAAAATGATCCTGATTCATGATTCATGAAAGTACAATCCACGCCTGCAAAAAATTTCAGGGAGACACCACTCCAAGATAACAGTTTTTTAAAAAAAAAGCGCAATTTTAGTACTGTCGTTTTCTACGCAACTGGCGGCCATGTTAAGATGTTCAAACGAAATAGATTTTGACCCTCCGTTCCTCCTCTAGATAGTGAGCGATAGTGCACGGTTTTTCTATCTCGTTGGTTGAAACAAGCCTTTTAGTAGTAATCATGTACGAATAAGTACAAAAACTTCACATGCTTGTTAGGTAAATATAATGAATTTTGAATCTTGCTTTTATAATATACCGTTATAGTATAATATATTTAGCTAATAATAAACAAAATAAATTTAATTTAATTAATATCATGTATGAACAATATTTTTTTACTGTTAAAAGTTATAAAGTAACAAACGGCAAACAACAACTAATTATGACCGATCAATCACTAAATCATGAGACATCGATTTGTTACCAGAGACATAGAATAGAATGGACTGCGCTTTGGCAAACCTAAAGTGTCCTGTTCATCTAACTAACACAGTTACATGACTGTGTAAGACCATTGGCGAGCTTACCATTTGGCGATTTTTTTCCACAACAACCTAAACACATGAGGCCGGCAATCCAAATGTATGATAACGAAGTTTTGGAAACGAACAAGGATGAATAGCTAGTTTTTTAATATCTTCTTACTAGATATCAGATTATTCCTTTGCTTTTGTGCGTCTATTTAAGATTACTCGAACAATTGAATTACGTGGACTCTTTATAAAAAAAATAATTTAAACTAAAAAAATATATGATTACAAAAACAGGTTTCTTTTAATTTTAAACCAATGTACCAAAAATATTCTGCTTCTAAGTTGTCAATGTTCAGACCATTAATTTAATTGACTTCGACCAAAATATTGATTATAATTAGAATTCTAACAACGTTGATTTAATCTTGAAGATGATTCTTCAGTATAAAAGAATAGAAGGAAATGAAATATATAGTTTATAAAGAACACAGTTACTAAAAGTATGCAGAACTAAATAAATATTTTTTGGCTAAGCTAAAATCTTTCCGTTTAAACATCGCGATAACACTCCTTAACACGTACTTAATTTAATCGATCAAAAATCAAAATGAAACTACTGTCTACACCTTCATGCACACGTGTCGATTACAAATTCCTTCCCCTCTACCCCCTCCCCCCACTATAGTTCTCTCTCTCCCTCCTTGCCTTAATAATACAATTTCTGCGATTTACCTTTTTTTAAAGATGGATTCGTCTGTGCCTCTTTGGTTCGCATTTGTAGTTAGAGCTCATTTGGGGTGAAAAAAAATACCACGAATCGTAGAAAAAAAAGGAATTTTTATAGAATTTTTCGAGTCCTTAAAACAGCGGTAAAAAGGTGATTTGATTCCGATAAGCGGCGGATTTTCAATGTAAAAAGTGATTCCGTTCTGTTCTACGAAATTTATTCCAATTAAGCGGCTGATTCAATTAACCAGTGATTCCAAAAAGCGGCGGCCTCTGTAGTACTAATAAATGAAGTTATAAAAGATTAATTAAATTTGAGTAGCATTGTGCCCGCATAGTGTAATACATTTTATTTCCTACAGCTAAATAAATTATTAAATGATTGAAAAGTCAGATAATTTTCGAGCAAAAAAATTACACAAAACTTTAATTCAAAACAAATTTTATATTTTTTATAACAAATATTTCTTCATGATCTTTATGAAAAAATATTAACTGATCATGAAAAATACATATATTTCAGTAGATTCTTTCTCGTTAGTACACTAATAATTTAAAATAATTCTATGCACAATATGAAGATACAAAGAAAATTTCTTTAAAAAAAAGGACGGAATAACATTACATTGATGGCCTTGTAACAATGAAAATGAAACTTAATAATCTAAAAAATTTCAATGAGGCTAAAATTTAAGTTTATAATCTGGATATATATCAACCTTGAAGTTGGTGAAAAAAATATAAAAGGTTACTTATTTATGTATATTCATGATTAATTATATAAAATGATAAATAATACATTTATTATATAAATGCAGTATGTATCATGTAATTACACTTAATATCTTTTTTAAATGTATTATTAGTAAAACTTACTATTTGTTCAGGCAGAGAGTTAAAAAATTTGGGTGCTAAATACATAAAGCTTTTGTGGAAGATTTCTTTATTTGTTTTAGGTATATTGTAAATAGGGTTATCAAAATTTTCTGGATCACTATTAAACATTCGAATCCATCTGGATTGAGCATTTATTAAAGTTCTGATATTATTTATGTAGTCACCACTCCATGATATTATGTCGTATTGTATTATTGATTGAATAAACGCAAAGTCTAATTGTTTTAAAAATGTTTTACTGAGACTTGTTTTTTAAATAATAAAATGCATAAATACCAAAACGTAGCTTATCATTTACATTTTCTACATGTAATTTATATTTAAATGTTTGATCGACATAGTCCAAGATATTTGATACTTTCTACTCTCGGTTTATAAGAGGACTTTCATTTTGAAACAATATTTATTTATTTATTTATTTATTTATTTATTTATTTATTTATTTATTTATTTATTTATTTATTTATTTATTTATTTATTTATTTATTTATTTATTTATTTATTTATTTATTATTTATTTATTTATTTATATTTATTTATTTATTTATTTATTTTTTATTTATTTATTTATTTATTTATTTATTTATTTATTTATTTATTTATTTATTTATTTATTTATTTTATTTATTTATTTATTTATTTATTATTTATTTATTTATTATTTATTTATTTATTTTATTTATTTATTTATTTATTTATTTATTTATTTATTTATTTATTTATTTATTTATTTATTTATTTATTTATTTATTTATTTATTTATTTATTTATTTATTTATTTATTTATTTATTTATTTATTTATTTATTTATTTATCAAGCTTGGGGGGTTTCTGCCCCACTGTATGGAGTTGATGATGGGTCAGAGTTACTGAGAAGTAACATTTCACAACCGCTAAGTGGTAAGCTTATGCGCTCAAAGTCAAATGGAGGAGGGTACGAACCACGATTAAAACGAAGTGAACATTTTGCTAATAATTGTCTTTGTGTAGTTCTTTATAAAATGCGTAATCTTTAGTTTAAACGCGTTTACTGAGAAATTCAAATTTTTGCTTTAAAAAAACTTTCACGTAAAACATGATTTCACAAGTTTTATAGATAATGTAGGTGGATAACTAAAAGGATATGTTTTCCCAGAATCATAAGTTCGTTTTATACCGACGCACAGTGTGTCAAGATACCAAATTAGCTGGCATTAATTCACTGGAGTGATTTATAAAAATTGTAATGGTTGTATTTAATGTAAAATGGTTCATTATGAATAAATAAGTACACTTTAAAGATTTTTTTTAGTAATTATTTTGTTTTAAATAAGAATTGTTACTTGTTTAACCAGTTTTCTATGAGACGCATCGTTGTAAAATGCGAAAGAGTTTTAAAAAATAGCTTGATTCACTATCCTGGCCATTTGTACACTTTTTGAGATGTTCAGATAAAAAAAAACGATATTTTCGTATAAGGTTTTATTCAAAGATTATCTCTCATTCAATTATATAATTCCATTCTTTTTAAAACAAGTTCTTTTGAACGTAATTCTGCGATAAAAGATGCAATACATCAATCTTGAGACTCGCTTAAGAAGCAAAACATTAATTAAAAACCCTCAAGAAGTTACATTATTCTTTCATTCCAACATTATGAAGACATATATACATACATATATATCATATAAGTTGAAAGATAGCCTGCTATACTAATTTTATAATAATCAATTTTAAAAAATCACTATAGATTTCCCTCTAGATCCAAGCTTTTTGGAGATTGGTGAGACAGTTTCTGAGGCATCGTCACAACTCTACTTTATACGCTTCTTGCGAACAAAAATCAAGTTGCTTGACGTTTTCTTGATAATATATTTTATAATTAAACATATTTTACCAGAATTTTCACAAAAGAAATTTCCAGTTCAATGTCTTTCAAACAAAAAGCTATTTATATGCGTTTTTTTTTAATTTTTGGAGCTATATAAAAAAGTGAATAAATCAAAATGGCGCAAACATGCGCAACATATTCTTGTTGGACATCAATATATGAAGTATGCACTACAAGTTCCTTCAAAAATCGCCTCGGGGAAGTGCGGGGAAGTTTACTTTTACACTAAGAGAAAATAAATTAATAAGAAAAACAATTTAATTTTCTTAGCTACAATTAGAACTTTTTTTTAACATAATTTTAACTTATATAAACTTTAGAAAAACAGTTTATATTATCAATATCATACCTGAGGGTTCAGGATCCATCTGTTTTAAAAATTTAGAAAGACTATTTTTATCGCAAAACAAGCTGAAAAAGTAGAGACCAATTTGCGAAAATACTTCACGTGATGAAAATTCAACACAAAATGCTTTGTTCGTGGTGGTGTGGGAGAGGGGGAAAGCACTCAAACCGATAATAAGTCATAACACCAGGTGCCCCGAACTATATTGTTTATATTTATAAAGTATTCGCCGCTGAATGCTTCATTTCATTTTTTGATTTTTTGCCAGCTAAATCGTGATTCTGGCACACTGTGCGACGGCTAGAATTGCCTGACCGGAGAGCTGAGCCTTCATGATAAGATTTGATAAGAGTGATAAGATTTTGTTTGGCCATTATAATCCTAGATGGCGCCACAAATTTTGCCATTCGCTTATATCTTTTGACGTCATATCTTTTCGAATATGTGAAGGAGAACTCACCAATGAAATGAACTGAACTAATCGTTTATAACTTTGTTGTTTCTTGTTTTTTCTTGCCATGGGGCTGTAGGAAGCCTAGTGGTCAAAGGTCTCGGACATGAGATCGGAAGGTTGAGAGTTCGAGACCCGGTCGCCACTGAAGACCTACCGAGTATATGCGGAGTACGTGCTCGTAAAATCTGTTGGGTCCGAAAGTCCTGTGGTCGGTCATTGCGCAGTTCACCATGGGTACAGGTTCCTGGAAAAAATTTCCCTCCCCTTCAGGGACATGTCTAAATTGTGGAGGTGGCGACAGATGGAAGCATCTGTCATTTGTGTATGTGTGCGTCTTGTGTTATCCTACTTGACGATGGTTTATAAGCGGGTCCTTGCGACCAAGCACACAAGCCTGAAAATATATGTCAAAGTCAAACCAACCAACCAAATTCTTGCCATTTTTTTGTATTAGATTTTGTCGCAGAGATGATTTCGCGTAAATAATAATAATATAACTGTAATTTTAGGCTATATTATTATTTTAATTTTTCCCAATTCTTCCTAGTCCTAATTCCTCACCGCGAAATGCGTCGATGTTCGAATTTCAATTACCTGTTGGCCATCTAAATTTGAAAGATATGAATGAGTTCGCCATGCACGATGCTGCCGGGAATGGCGACGTGGAAAAGGTGAGGCAACTCATCGAAGCGGGAGTGCCCGTGGACAGCCTCGACGAATATGGACAGACACCTCTGCACAGGGCAGCTCTTTGTGGTCAGTACGAAGTGGCAGGACTGCTCATAGACAGCAAGTGTAACATCGACCTCAAAGATCATCGTGGTCGTACACCTGTGATGTGGGCTGCTTTTTGGGACAAGAAGGATATTGTGGATCTGCTCCTTCATCGGGGAGCCCAAGTAAACTGCGTTGATGCCAATGGGGATGCTCTCCTCCACGAGGCCTCTTTAACTGGTTGGACGGACATCGTACGTCTTATCCTGGACAACGGAAAGGCTGACCCCAATGCTGTAAACCAAGATGGAGACACTCCTCTCATTGTGGCTGCAAGAGGTGGACACGCGGAGGGCTGCAACCTCCTCATCCAAGCCGGTGCAGATGTCAACCTGAGTGGTGTATTAAGGAATACTGCCCTGCACTGGGCTGCTGGAAGAGGTCAGACCGCCGTGATCCAGATTCTTCTAGAGAAGGAGGGACTGCATCTCAGTCCTCAAGATGACAATGGTGACACGCCTTTGCATATCGCTTGCTGGTGGTACGAGTACCATAAAAAGGCCATCAAGCTACTCTTGGACGCTGGGGCCGACACCAACGTGGAGAACAATCGAGGTGAAACTGCTCTGAATATAAGTACTAGGAGAGGGAAGATAACCCACGAGGAAAATCGGGTTTTTTGTTCAAAAAGGGGCCTATTTGAAGAACTTTGATTACGATTTCATGTCCTATCATGGCATCAAGACGAATGTTCTGAAGGATGTGGAATTATGCACCCAATCCGTCGTGAACAAGTTCAACCGTCACTCCTTGCCTGCTTTGAACAGAATTGCATACTTTGCTAGAAGACTCCCAAATGTCGATAACTTTCAATTAAGAGCTCGACATATAGATGACGTGAAAAACTTGGTCAAGTGTGAGATAGAGAGAAACACTTTCTGTGATGTGGTCAAGGTACACCCAATATCCTTGAGCGCCTCTGCGTTCTATCTCTAATAACTTGCCAGGCGGGCAAGAAACGAGCTGCTTCTACAGGTTTCGGTCATTCACCATTTAAAAAAAATCGTACCTAAACTGTATAGTATGCATTTTCACGTCACTATGCACTTTCACGACACTATGTTTTTAAATCAAGAATTATGTTAAATTAATGTTTACCTTTTTTTAGAGTGTTAAATATGTTATATGTTGTTTTAGTACCTAATGCATAATTTTTAAAATCATTCATGAACATTTCATTCTTAATAAAGCAATTATTCTATGATTGTTATTACACAATATTTGCCCTTAACATTTCTTCATAGTTTTGCTAAGTTCATATTAATGTTTAAAGCCAAAATGGATAGATTGTAGCTTGTAACTTTGATATAGTTTATTTTGCAGTGCAAACCGTCTTTGTTGATTATATAAAAGAGTTTGTATTATGTGCAAATGCATCCTTTGTGCTAATTTTTCCCCCTTATTGCAAATTAGCATTATGTCTTGCTGTACGTAATCTGAATTTGTTTGACATGATGGAAATGCATCAGTTAGAAATGATGTTAAATCTAATTATGTTTATTCAACATGCTATTGTATTTGGTAGTCCTAGGGGAAGGGGGTTTCCTTAATATTATTTATAGTATGTGGGGACTTAATATTTAGTACCTTTTCTTTTATTGTATGCATTATTTTGACAATAAAAAATTATCCCTATTGTATTCAAGCTAAAAAAATAATGCATTTATCAAATTATTATATTAAGTTTTTATATAATTCATTCAGAATTCAATATTTGGTCTAAAATTAATTATGTTTTAATTCTTAAAAGAATCATAAACTCGACAATTTTACTTTGCTTGATCTGAATTTTTATTGAAGTTGGCCAATAGATTTTTCTAACTCTGCATGCATCGTATTTTATTATGCTACAGTAGAACCCCGATTATCCGAGTTAATGTGGACCGAGACTAGCTCGGATAAAAAAAAACTCGGTTAAAGCGAAAAATGTAAATAAGACAATTGTGTATGGCTATTGGCTAGATATATATTTTAACAATACAAATGTTATACAGACCACGTGCAATTCATAATTCATATGCATGACTTTTATAGAGTTCTTTCACTTTTAAAAAAGTCTTTAATTGTTTTTTGTTTTGTGTTATTTTGGCGTTTCTCGGCAGCAATGTTTCGCATTTTTTTAAAGGATAACAGGATTGCTGGTGTCGCTTCTTCTTGTTATTCTATATTATTATTTTTTCGGTAGTCGTCGGAAAAATTCTAGAAATATTTTAAAGCTCGAATAATCGGGACTGTACTGTATTTGGTGCATTGCTTTTTCTCAACAATTTTTTTTATTGCTTCTCTTGGCGTTTGTGTTTCTCAAGAGAACAATGAATTTTTACATATTATAATATAGGTACAGCTGCTGAAATAAAAAAAGTACCACTAGTGATTAGTTCTGCCGTTAGTCACCCTATAGAATCGGACCTTTTTGAATTTGTAAACAATTAACATTCTGAGTTAATTGCATGACACAAATTTTGCATAAGGGGTCATCTTCATATTAAAAATGTTACTAACTTTGAAATTTCCAATAGTAACACCCCTTTTTGAGTCCATATTTCAAATCTATGACCTATGTTAATACGAAATGCCAAATTTGGTTAGTTTTTAAGCATTATTAGGGGAGTTAGAGACGTGCAAAGTTTAGGTCCCATAATATTAAATGAGTTGCACATAAAAAAAACTATCCCAATCTATAAATAATTAAGATAATGAAAGGAATTTTTTGCTGAAAAGAAATTATAATAACCCAAACAAAATGCATTCAATATTGGGGTATTTAAAACAATTTTTATATTTTTTAATAATTGTTATATTAATTTTTTAAAAATATATGAATAGAAACCACTTAATATTTTTACAGAAATAAATTCAAGACAGGAAGTTTAAGCGAAATCTCAATTTTTAAAAAAATTTATTCATAATTTGCTGAGTAAATCCCAAAATATTTTTTAATCAGAGTTCATTCTAGAACTGAAAAAGGGCAGGGTGCTTTAAATATAAAAAGGGCACTTGCAAAAGTTTAGGGCATCTAAAATGCGATAAAAAAATAAATTTTTCGGATTACACTCGCATACCAAATTAAATATTTATTATTTTACTACTCCATCATTTTATGAAACATCTTTTCTAGCAAGTGAAGCACATTATGAGGCACTGCCTAACAATGAGCCAGAACTGCAAACAGATCTACTAGAGCGAAGTGGTGGAAATCATTAATGCTACTAATCAAACAAACGGGTTTTGTTTGCATTCAGCTCTATTATTTAAAATTAAAAGCATAGGTCATACACTTTTTTCAAGTGTAGTAGAACTCAAAATATTCAAAGAGGTACTGATTATAAGAATGTCAGAAAAATTAAACTTGGCCGACCTGTTACTGTTCCTCTTTATTCCATGTCATGCCTATTAATTTTTTTTGTACCCACAAAAAAAATTACTAGGCATGACATCTAACAGAGACAAACAGAAAAAAAAAATAGGCCGAGTATTAAGTTGTAAATCGCATGTAAAGTTTAGTGCACTTTTTCCAAGTTTCTAACATAAGTTGAAAGAAAAAAACTGTTCTTACAATTTGGATTTGGTTAAACCGAAATTAAAACTTCAACTCATTATGTAACAGCTCAACAACGCATTGAGTAATTGATTAAAATATACATTTTCTCCAATTAACTCCAATTATCCAAATTTTCAATTATTTATACGAGCGTGGTTAGGTGATTAGGTCCCAATTCCAATTGCTTTGGATAATTGGAGTTCTACAGTACTATTCAAGAATTTTTTTCAGAAAAATTCAAGAACTAGTAATTACTAACAAAATTTTGAATATATATAAAGCGTGTATAAGCCTTTATAAAAAAACAACTAAAACCAATCTCAAATCTGAAACCCTAGTATAAGACAAAATAAAAAGGCCCTACAGTTTCAAAAGTAAACAAAAAAAAATCCCCCTTAACATTCAACCTTCTCTTGCGATCACAAGGTCACGACTCAAAAACAATAGACCAGAAGAAAATATTCTGGTTGGTCCGATTAGGCCTGAACTGGAGCTACAAAAGTATTGAGCCACTCTTTCCGATCACGCAAACGCAAAGCCATCGAACTGTCGGTGGATTTCTAAAAATTACTAGGCAGAAAAATGATCAAATCATTAAGCATGGACTGCAAGTTTTTGGTCAGGAGAAGATGATCCTCTTTCAATGGGGGATTGCATTGCCCGTTGGTTGATATTTGAAGACATCTTAGTGTAATATTAATATAATCTTAATTCATCCTTAAATTTTAACTAAATTTTTTACTTTCATTATTAAAATCCATTATTTAAACTTGCTATTTATCGAAATTTAAGTTTAGTTTTCATTGATAAAAACCGATAATGAAGGAAACAATTTTTTTCAGGTTGTGTTAAGATGTGGAAAATTTTAGGTCTTTAGTGTTAAGCCGTTAGTTAAAGCTAACCCTCTTGTTCAAGGCAGGATTTTTGCTCAAAATTCTCGATCGTCTATCTGGTTCTAAAATCGATTATCTTTGGTATTTATTAATGATTAAGTTTGACTTATGACTTATGACATTGGAGGGGGGCTCTGTTAGAGCCAAGCACTGCGACCAGGGGTCTATTGTACTGTCCCCAAGAAATAAATCCCTCACTCCTATAGGAAGAGCCCAGTTGCCGAAGCAAAATTCAGCAAGGATCTGATTGGAATATCCTGGAGTTCCCAGGGCTCAAGCAAATGTTGCCCTAGATGCTCAAATCTGTGCGCTGCATAATTTTCGCAATCACAGAGAATGTGAGTGACCGTTTCGTCCTTGTCTCTACAGCCCCTGCAGGTGGGGTCATCGAGGACCCTCATGAGGGTAAGATGCCTTTTAAGGGTGCAGTGACCAGTGAGTAAACCTACCGCCCTGCGTATACCGTTACGGCTAAGCCCGAGAAGCTCATTATGACGGGAGCTGGGGCAACCCGAGTTAAGTTCCCTGGCTTGTCTTTGATTGGTTAGTCTACGCCAATCGGTGTACTGTTGATCCCTGAAAAATGGATAGGACAGTACCTCTGATAATGTCATTGGAAACACCCAGAACTGGCTCTGGACCGACAAATAAGGTACTGGAACCCGACTTGGCCAGTTCGTCAGCCATCTCGTTGCCTGGAATTCCTGAATGACCCGGAACCCAGAACAGTGTAACCTTGTTAGCCGTTGCAAGGCTACAGAGAAGAGTGTAGCATTCCCAAACCAAAGGTGAGGTGAATTTGGGTTTTAAGCAGAGCTAAAAGAGCTGCTTGGCTATCAGAGCAAATTGAAATAGATCTATTGTGATAGCCCCTATGCAGACAAATGTGGCAGCACATAAGTATAGCAAAGATCTCAGCTTGGAAGACTGTTGAGTAGTTACCAAGGGGTATGACAATTTTGTCCGTCTCCCGTCTGAAATGATTAAGTTTAGAAAAACCGGGTTTAAAAGTATTAATATAACGTAACGTGGGTTAAATAAATGTTTGAAAAAAAAAAGTTGGATAGGTGGAATTTTTGGGAAAAAATCGAGGAGATACGCGGAAATTCTTTTTTGAACAGGGCGGGATTTATGATGGAAAAAAGGGCAGGGCATACAGGGCGGGATTTATATTAAAAAAAAGGGGCGGGCAGTCGCGCCGCGCTCCGCCCTGTGAAAAACGCTAGAATGATCTCTGTTTTAATCACCCTTTAGGGCAGGGGTTCCCAACCTTTTTGATCTCCTGCGTACCACCACTTGACTTTATGGGAAATTTTGGCGTACCACCTGACCTAAATATTTTATTAAACCTATAATATTTACTGTTTTTAAAAGTGCTCAAGGGTTTTTTGAATTAATTACCGAGAAAACTTCATATTTAATTGTTAGATATTTATTTATTTTTAACATGCTTTTTAATAAAGGAGAAATAAAAAGATTAAATGGTATTATTTTTTACAGTTTATTTATAACCTATAGGTCTAAATCCATCAAATAAAAAGTTTTGTGCAAAACTCAGCAAAATTTAATCATCTTACAAATATACTTCTTTAGTCTTTAGTGCGAAAATTGTTGTTATCATGTGTTTGTCTTTAACACTTATTCTGCTTCTATCTTTATTTCTTTACATTCAAGATTTCGGAAAAATCCACTCTCACAAAAGTAACTTCTTACAAATGATATCAAAAATAACGGAGCTTGAGGGAGTTCAAAGGGTACTCGGTTTCGCGTACCACACTTCAACTTTTTCCCGCGACCACCACAGTGGTACGCGTACCATCGGTTGGGAACCCCTGCTTTAGGGGAACGTGTATAAGATTACATGTGTAATTGATAAATAGACGTCCTTGCATGCATGCTTGCTTGTCATTTAGAGATAGTCCCAAAAGATTCACATGTGATTCGATTGAATAACTCATCTATATTCATTCAAATGTAACAAAAACTTAGATTTAAGGGTTTTGAGAATGATTAGCATTTCTAAGTTATTAATTGGGTGTTGCTGTTGGAAATTTCAAAGTAGGTAACATTTTTAATATGAAGACGGCCCCTTATGCAAATTTTGTGTCATGCAATTGACTCAGAACGTTAATTGTTCACAACCTCAAAAAGGTCCGATTCTATAGGCAGGGGGCCTAATGGCTGAAATAATCACTAGTGGTACTTTTTTATTTCCGTAGTGTACAACTCGGGAAAAAAAATTGCCAAACAGTGCCTTTAACTACTTCTCATTCCAACATTTAAAAGCCCAAATTTACTATTCTCATTAGTCTTCTTTCTCAGATTTAATAATTAGTCTTTATTGTTTGCTAAATTTTGTTTAAATAATGAGTATTTTTTTTAATAAATATCTGAGTCGCCATAATTTTCTATTTACATTATACTTTCTTTCGAAAGTTCAGCTATTATTTGTCGTTTATTAGATAAATTACAGTTCGAAAAATAAATATTTAGTAAAATTTATGCTTTAAAAATAAAAGCGAAACTTCAACTCAACTGAAATTTAAAATGTTCATAAGGAGTAAAACACTGAAACGGGACAAAGTTTGTATAAATATTATTTTTTATTATTGTTTGACCAAAGGTCTCGAGGCATAATATTACATAAATAAATTAAATGTAATATGAAACCAATATACTTTGAAAGCAGCTTTTTTCAATAATTCTGAGTCCTTTTTTGAATAATAATTTACAAATGTAGTTTTATACTTTTTGTTAGAATAATATATTTCAAATCATAATTCACATTACTACTGCGGTTTGATATCTTCGCAGCTGTTTTTTCAAAAAAAAAAAAAAAATTTTTTTTTTCTTTAACTGTATTCTGATGTGTCTTAAGGGATATGGTTATTGTTCATGCTACCCTACAATCACTTTGAAAAGAAACACTGACTTTTTAAGCTGTCCTGATGTGATTTTACCTATAGGGGAGGCTGGGGTACAATGAACAACTTTGTGAAATTTCAGTGCTAACTCTCTAACTAATATCCATTCTTATTCGAAAATATGCATGCATATTACCTAAACATAAAGCTTTATGTTACATTGAAAAGAAAACCAATAATTTACATTCAATATTTAATTTGAATTTTTTTAACAGCAAGTGGCAAAGTGGACCATTTTTCCCCGACCCGGGGGTTTAATGTTAAAATGGTCCATGGCACGGGGGTCCAATGGACCACAATGGAGTTTTTAAAAAATAAATGAATTAAATAAATAATTTCCTCATCACTGTATTCTGTATCACTACAAGCAGACATATTTTTAAGAATCACTTGAAATTTCTAATACTTTTTTAAAACTTTGAAATGCTTATCATCATTTTTCTTTCTAACTAGAAGCTAAAAAAAATTTCAAATTTGTTTTTAGCTCTAACTAAAGCAGCATTTTTATGTTCATTTTTTTTTCTTCCTTGATTTTAGCTTCTTCAATTCTTTTCACTGTGTATCAGTTAGAATTGTTGAAGCTTCAGGAATTTTTTTCCTATTAAACATAGATATTTTAAAAAAATAAAAAAATCTTTAATTACCATTTAATTATGGTTGTCAACTTGTAAAAATTGAATTAAATTATTTCAAAATTAATTGAATATTTAATATTAAAAGCTAAATAAAAAGATGGTTCAAATAAAATGTTTTCCTTCTTTACTCTGTTTTGAAGGGTGATTAGGCTCGTATCAGGATTATTTTTTTTCAATTTAAGCTTAGTGCTAACAACACTTCAAATAAATTTATGCAAAAATTACATTAAACACTGATTTGCTCACTCATTAAAAGTAAATAATTTATTAAGTTTTGATTCCACACATACTGACAATTTAGAAAAGAATATGACAAACAGAAATGGGGTACAATGGACCATGGTCCATTGTACCCAGGTTCTGGTGAACCATTTTACCACGTGTGGAAGTCTGACAAAAAAATTTCTCAAAAACTTATTAACCCTAAATTAAATTGTCTTACTTAGATTAACTAAAACAATATATAATTTTTTTAATACGCCAAGTAAAATTTTCCAAATCACAATTCTTCAATGAAAAAAAAGAGAACTACTTTGGTGTAAATATTTCTTTGTCCTGTCCCAATTTGAATTTTCCAGAATAAAATGACCAAAATGTCAGACACACAGTTGCAAGCTTATGATAATCAATGCTCTGCTGCCTCCCATGTACCTCAAAATGAAATCATTAGAATAAATAATAGGGAGTGGCCGTTTTACCCGGTGGTCATAGGGCGGATTAAGCAGTGTAGGGGCTGTAGGCAGTTGATTTTGACGGGGCCCCTTGACTATCCCCCCCACACACACACTAAGTTTTCTTTACGATTTTTGAAAATTGTCTTACACATTTTCTTTTCATTGTATATCAGAACTCACATAAATAAAATTTTTTTTCCCAATAGAATCCAAATTTTTAAATTGTGCAACAGTAAGTTGTTAATTTGTTTTGCAACATTTTTTTATACTATTATGCGTAAAAAATATTAATTAATTTATTAATACCAATAAATCTAAATTGCTAATTTATTATGTTATATAGATTAACAATTACATTAAAGTAGTAAACTACAATAAAATAGTTCATTAGATATCAAATAATATAACTATAATGATTTAAAGCTATCAACTTAAAAAAAAAAATATTATGGAGCACTTAAACCATTTCTTTAATTAGATAGAAAAGTTAAAGGGGATATTTCTGGGGTGCGTGTGCTAAGGGATGATGTCACGTTCTCCACATAGCGATTTCCTGACCGGAGAGCTGAGCCTTCATGATAAGATTTGATACGAGTGATGAGATTTTGTTTGGCCATTATAATCCTAGATGGCTCCACAAATTTTGCATTCGCTTATATCTTTTTGACGTCATATCTTTTCGAATATGTGAAGGAGAACTCACCAATGAAATGAACTGAACTAATCGTTTTATAACTTTGTTGTTTCTTGATTTTTCATTTTTCTTGCCATTTTTTATTTTTTGTATTAGATTTTGTCGCAGAGATGGTTTCGCGTAAATAATATAACTGTAATTTTAGGCTATATTATTATTTTAATTTTTCCCAATTCTTCCTAGTCCTAATTCCTCCTCGCGAAATGCGTCGATGTTCGAATTTCAATTACCTGTTGGCCATCTAAATTTGAAAGATATGAATGAGTTCGCCATGCACGATGCTGCCGGGAATGGCGACGTGGAAAAGGTGAGGCAACTCATCGAAGCGGGCGGTTAGTGCCCGTGGACAGCCTCGACGAAAAAGGACAGACACCTCTGCACAGGGCAGCTCTTTGTGGTCAGTACGAAGTGGCAGACTGCTCATCGACAGCAAGTGTAGCATCAACCTCAAAGATCATGTGGTCGTACACCTGTGATGTGGGCTGCCTTTTTGGGACAAGAAGGATATTGTGGATTTGCTCCTTCATCGGGGAGCCCAAGTAAACTGCGTTGATGACCGTGGGCGCACCCTCCTTCACCCTGTCCCCCCCCCCTCTTGGGCTAATTGGACGGACATTTTTTTTTCCCCGTGCACCGTATCCTGGACAGCGGAAAGGCAAGGAAGGACACCAATGCTGTAAACCAAGATGGAGAGACTCCTCTCATTTTGGCTGCAAGAGATGGACAGGCGGATAGGTTGGTCGCAGCCCTCCTCATCCGAGCCGGAGCAGATGTCAACCTGAGTGGCAGATTGCAAAGGACTGCCCTGCACTGGGCTGCTTTTTTTGGTCACACCAGCGTGATCCAGATTCTTCTGGAGAAGGAGGGCCTGCATCTCAGCCCTCAAGATATCTTTGGTGACACGCCTTTGCATATCACTTGCTGGGAGTTCGAGTACCGTAAAAAGGCCATGAAGCTACTCTTGGAAGCAGGCGCTGATCCCAACGTGGAGAACAATCGAGATGAAACTGCTCTGAATGTAAAAAATGTACTAGGAGAGGGAAGATAACCCATGAGGAAATCGGGTTTTTTGTTCAAAAAATAAAAAAGGGGCCTATTTGAAGAACTTTGATTACGATTTCATTCCTATCATGGCGTCCAAGAAGAATGTTCTGAAGGATGTGGAATTATGCACCCAATCCGTCGTGAACAAGTTCAACGTCAGTCCTTGCCTGCTTTGAACAGAATTGCTATACTTTGCTAGAAGGGCTCCCAAATGTCGATAACTTTCATTAAGAGTTCGACATATAGATGACGTGAGAAACTTGGTCAAGTGTGAGATAGAGAGAAACACTTTCTGTGATGTGGTCCCAGGTACACCCAATATCATTGAGCGCCCTCTGCGTTCTATCTCTAATTAACTTGCCAGTTCAGGGGCAAGAAACGATCTGCATTCTACAAGTTTCGGTCATTCACCATTTAAAAAAAATTGTACTTAACCTGAACTTGTATAGTAAGCTTATTTTTTTCTATCAAGAATTATATTAAATTAATGTTTACCATATTTTTTATAGTATAAAAAAATGTTATCTGGTGTTTTAGTACCTAATGCAAAATTTTTAAAATCATTTTCATCATTTCATTCTTATTAAAACAATTTTTCTAAATGATTTTTATTTGCACAATATTTGCCCTTTTTATTTAATATGTCTTCATACTTCTGCTAGGTTTATATTAGTGTTTAAAGGCATAAGGTGGGGTAGATTGTAGCTCATAACTTTGATAGTTTATTTTGCAGTGCAAACTGTTTTTATGGATTATGTCAAAAGAGTTTGTAGTAATGTGCTGCAAATGCATCCTTTGCGTTTACTTTTTTTCCTTTTAATACTCCATTCTTTAATACATTACTACTAAGTAATGTTTTAGAAGTAGATAACATGAGGTGGGAAATTTGATTTTTTTTAAATTTCACTATTCAGCCGAATAGTAAAGCTATTCAGCCGAACCGAATATTCGGCTAAAATGGCCAATACCGAATAGTATAGTAACTGAATATTCGGACGGTGCATCCCTAGTGCAAATGCTTTCTTTGTGCTACTGCGCCCCCCCCCCCCCCCTCCCACCCCCCCCCCTCAAACCTCCTTTATTGCAAATTAGTATTGTGATCATGATGCCTGTAATCTGAATTTGTTTGACTGATGTAAATTTATCAATTTTAGAAATGATGGTTAAATATAATCATGCTTATTCAACAGGCTGTTGTATATGTTCAACCCAACTGGGGGGGGGGTGTGCACTTTAAATTTTATTAAAGTAATTTGGCGACTTAATTGTATGCATTAATTTATTTGACAAAATAAGCAAAAAAATTTTATCAAAATGTTATATTAAGTTTTTTTTATATAATTCATTCAGAATTCAATATTTGGTCTAAAAAATTAATTTATGTTTTTTAATTCTTAAAAGAATCCTAAACTCAGGAAAATTTTTACTTTGCTTGAATCTGTATTTTTATTTAAATTTTTCAACACATTTTTCTAACTCGGCATGGCATCGCATTTTATTATTACTATTTCGGTGCATTTTCTTTTTTTTCATTAATTCTCATTGGCATTTGTGTTTCTCTGCAGAGAACAATGGGAACAATATTATTTACATCTTCAGAAAGAAAATTGCCAAATAGTGCCTTTAGACTAATTCTCATATTCGAGCATTTAAAATGCCCAAATTCACTGTTCTCATTAGTTTTCTTTCTCAGCTTTAATAATTTAGTTTTTTAAATGGTTTTTCAATGTTTTGTTTGGAATAATGATTGAAATTTTTTTGAAAATAAATTCTTTAAGTCAATTATAATTTTCCTTATTTACATTTAAACTTTCTTTTTGAAAATTCAGTTATTATTTATCGATTATTAAATAAATTTACAGTTTAAAAAATAAATATTTGGTTAAAAATTTTATGCTTTAAAAATAAAAGCAAAACCATTGCATATTTTTTATCGCAAAGTTACAACTTCTTCATCTTTTTTCATCCATATGTAATGAAACCATCGAAAGAAACTCTAATGTGAGATATTAACAACAATCCAAATTGAATTAGATCGCAGAAGTAAATATTATTTCAAGAGCTGTATTTTAAAAATAATAGTTTCTCCATAAACGTTTTGCCAAAAGCTGCAAACAGTGAAAATATTGCATAAAAATAGAATCTGCATGTTGTTTTTAAATGTAGATTAATTTTTTAGTTATTTAAAATTTCAAATTAACTTTCTAATTTAAAATTTTTAATAAAATGTGGGATGGCAGCCTAGCCGCTTTTTTGCTTCAAAATGAACGTATCCCAACTTCTTTGTGAGACTTCCGTTTCGTTCTGTGAAAGTGGGTGACGGACGGACTGAACGATGATAATACCTTATCCCACTTTTTTACAGGCCGGATTTAAAGGTTTTGCTGTCTGTAGGGTACGATCGATTTGCTTTGTGCCCCTGTTACAATATTTCTCATCCTCTTTGGGGAAAAATACCTAGTTTAGCTGCAAACTAGGATGGTATTGTGATGTTTAAAATTATCACAAACCCACAGAATATAACCAATATAAATGTGGGAAAAAGTGGTGTATTTTCATTTTTTTAAAAAACTAATCACTTATAATAACCTCACTTACCCTGGTCTCATAAGGTGTAATAGATATAGTAGAACAACGCAAGCGACGGCAAAACTCATATTTGCTTTCCAATAGTGTTTTGAACTTTAAAACTATTATTTGATATGCACTTGTTCAATGCAATTACTTAACAGGGAATAGTTATAAAATTGTTGCTAAGATTTTAATTACAATATAATTAACAGGGAACTCAGATTAAATTGTAAAAACAAAAATTTCAACTGTTTAATTCTAAATGTAATAATCAATCTGATTGTAAAAACATAAACAATAATCTTCGAAGAAGATCTTGGGTACAGAACTAATTAGTTGTTCCCATTCATTGGCTGGACCGGGAAGCGACTTGAGATTTACAGGATTTTTTTTTCGGGGGGAAAAATTTTTTTTGACAAGATGTTTCCTAGATATCTGCTAAGCACTCTATTTTTTATGTTGATAACAAAAGAAAATGAATAACAAATGAATGTCGAACGGTTGTATTTGTGAATAACGAATTTATTAGTGCTTTTTTTTTTTTTTTGGGCGCCTGAATGAGTGTATTTATAAGCAGCTGGAGAAAGACAAAACAAGGTTTGCGAAAAAATTGTCAAGTATCACGAAAAAAAAAACATGTAAAATGAATTCATTTCAAATTATACCCTTTGGAATCTTAAATGTGAATTTCTTCACCAAATAAACCGCACCCTGTACCACACTCTCGTTCCAATAGCCCTCGTGTAGCTCTAGTGCGCCTTTAATGCAAACCAAAACCACTTTCGTTCACACACATTCAGCGCACATCAATGGACCTTAATGAAAAAATTAAAAACATTACAACTCTGAATAGGGTATTTTTTATTCCAGCCAAAAAAAACAAGAAAACTAAACAACAACTATAACTATTACAAAAAAAGGTCATAAACAATATCTAAAACCAAATTTTTAAAACATTTTCTATGCTTGAATTTAAATTTTTTAAACAGTTTTTTTCTCTTATTATGTATTGTATATATGAAGAGCTTTTTAAGCAATGCAAGGGTAATGCTAAAAAAAAATCAGGATTGTAGTGAGTGAAGTATAAATAACATTCTGAAAAAATATGTTATGCCTAATGTTGTGCTGCCATCTCTTGTCGTTAAATTGCAATACAAAAAAAAAATAAAATTCGATTTCGTATTTATTTTTTTATTCAATTTCAAAGTCTAGAGCTTTCGAGAAGCGCGCATAAAAATCACTCAAAAAGCGCGCGGAAACGCTGTGTATCGGTCAGTTTTTGCAAAAACTCGCTGACACTATTCGATCAGCTCTGGTTGATATTGACAATTTGTGTGAAACTGAAACTGTGAAGTATAGCGATTTCAATTAGTTTTCGTTTGTTAAAACTATTTTGAACATGTCCATATCGGTATTGCCATAGTTTCATGAGTGCGATAATACTACAGTTACTATCCCAGAAAAGATTTTTTTTTTTATATTCCCCAAGTTAGGCTATGCGACGTAATCTGTGTTTCTCCTAAATCGTAAGCTGTAGACAACTTGCTTTGGCAGAAAAGTATAGAGAAATAGCTCAATTGTAAAAGTTTAGAAACATAAAGAGAGTTTTTGTTTTAGTTTTCAGCTACTTTTCTTTAATGTTTGAGTTTTTAATTGCATAACTGTTAGTTGTTCAAAAAGTTATAGTAAAAAGCGACAGTTGTAAATTATATAAATAAATAGGATGCAGCACGAGTGCTTTGGAATCAATGTTCTTAAATTTATAAAGTTAATTAATTAATATAGCTTATATTTAGTTATTTTTTTTGGTTTTTCAATTGGAATTAAATTGAAAAAAAAGAATGTATAAATGGTTCATGCATTTGAAGTCTGTTAAATAAAATTATAAACTTAGATACAATGATTTTACAAAACTTCAATTGTGTTTAGATGTTAACGCAGCTTATGGGTAAAGTTGTCGCTCTGCGCTTTGAAAAAGTCCTGGTTCCATCGAAATAAATTGAAGAAAAAAGAACAATTAGAAACAAAAAATAATAGTTTATTAAAAATAAAGAATAAAAATCTAACGTTTAAAGAAATAAAATAAATTTAATAAGAAATCAATTGAAAACTCTAGATAAGTCGTCTGCACGCCGTTGTAAACTTTAGTAAACAAACCCACGAACATAAATTGGTTGACGTCACAACCGCTCCAACCAATAGCAGAAACGGTTATAAACAAGAACTAATTTTCTGCGGAGTTTTTAAAATTAAATATTAAATTAAAAAAATTTTTCGATATTTTAACCAGGATATTTGGAATCTAGCGTTGTTTTGTTATT